>OZJO01001410.1:9017-51575 GCA_900406225.1 Acrobeloides nanus
TTTTATACCTCCGGTTTGACTTCTGGTGAAGAGCCTCGTGAACTTTCCGATGAACCACCCGAAGATCTTGATCTCGATCGAGAACGGCTTGGTGAGGAACTCCCACTGCTTGAAGATTTCGCATCTCCATCACCATCTACACCGAACACATCATCAATGTCAAGCGTCGCTTTTTCTGCTTGCATTTTACGCTTTTCATCCGCTAAAAATTGAATTATATAATTTTTTAACTTATAAAAACCACAACCTTCTCTTTTCTCCTTCCTCTTATTTTTCAAAAAATCCAACGCCTTTTTCGTGGTCTGCTTCTTGGCCACTTCGGATGGACGGTGGTATGCCATATCCACTTCATCGTCACTGCTAACGCGTCTAGCTTTGTTCTTGCCAGAACTAGTTCCAATCAATTCTTCAGTCGAGTCCTCTGCATCAGAATCCTCTTCGATTTTGGTCTTTTTCTTAGGTTTTTCAGTTTTCTTCTCTTTATGCTTTTTCTTATTTTTAGCGGCTTTTTCGTCTTCAGAATCCTGGTCTTTATGAGTGAGCTTTTGTTTAATTTCTTCGCTAAAATTTTTAGAAAAGTTTTTTATGTTTAAAAGGGAGGATTTCAGATTTATAAATTTATGAAAAAATGTCATCGATTTTTTCAAATTTTCAATAATAAATGGCATTTTTCACCAAAAATCAAAAATGGGAGTTTTCTATGTGAGGAATCGATTGCGCATATTGTCGAACCTTGAAAACGCTTCTTGCATCCTGATTCAGGGAAGAGATGTGTGTATTGAAACGAAATTAGGCTAATACAGGCCAGGGAAGGGTTTTCAAGATTCGGCAAGACGCGCAATCGATCCCTCGCAAAGAAAAATCCTTATAAGGTCATTTTGATGAAAATTAAAAAATTTTTAAAAAACCGCACATTGCCATTTTTGGGGAGTACCCTGTACATTTTTACAAAAACAAACTACAGTAGCATCCCGAGTTTGAAACATCTGCTCTTACCGAGCTTTGAGAAGTTCCCGTCGCTCAATTCGCTTAAAAATTTCAATTTCCCTCTCTTTTTCAGACATCATATTTAGACGCTCACGGTCATCTTCATCAGCAATCATGTCATCATCAAATTCATCAACCTGAAAATTTTTAATGGATTATGCACATTTTTGGACATATAGAGCTTACTCTAGGTGCATGTCCTTCTTCATCAGAAGAATTTAGAGTTTTAGTTTTCTTGTTTGGTCGACCGGTTTCAGTTTTTGAAGGCCGTCGTTTCTTAGATGTTTCTGGGCGATATGCTTCGCCATCAGAATCGCTTTCCGATGAGCCTGTAAAATTTTTTTTAAATCTCTTAAATTTTTTTCTTCATTCCATAAAAGTTTCTTAAAATTTTCGGAAACTTCGAAGTTCACGTTTTGGCAACAATTGGCGGTAACTCGAAATTTTAAAAACGAGAATCTCATGGCAGAGTGGTTAGTATGACAGGATTTTACTTATAGGTTAAGGGTTCGAATCCCGGCCCGAAATTAAAGTTTTCCTATTTTTATGAAAATTTTTGCATATGCTTAGTTTGGTCATAGGTCATTTTCCTGCTATTATTTTTCATATATAGACGGTTTGACATGTATGGCGCTGGTCCAATCCCCGAAGGAGACATAAGTTTTCACACTAGCCANTAGGTCATTTTCCTGCTATTATTTTTCATATATAGACGGTTTGACATGTATGGCGCTGGTCCAATCCCCGAAGGAGACATAAGTTTTCACACTAGCCACTCGGCCATGAGATCCTGTAGCGTCTGTGTACAATATTATATTATTTTTACTTGTCTCGTTGAGCTGAGTCTTATAGTAATATCATTTTTAAAATTACTAGTTACCGCTAAGTTTTGCAAAAAATAGCATGAATTGAGCCCTCGAAATCAAAATTTCAACCACAACTCCTTACCACTTTCAATAACATTAGCACTAGATTTTGCTGCCCGAGTACGTCGTTTGGATTTAACTTTTGCATCATCAGATTCGGAACCAGATGATTGTCTTTGGGCCGTTGGCTAAAGTGGATATTTTTTAGTTATAAATATTAAAAAACATACTCTTTCTTCATCATCCGACGATTCAACTTGCTGTGGTGAAGCATCATCAGATTCTTCTTCTGAACTTGAAATACGATTTCGGTTCATTATTTAGTTTGTTTTTCACCTAAATTTTTTTATAATGCATTTTCCACCAAGATTTTAAAAAGTTCAACGCAGATCAATGCGTGTTATTGATTCATCACATAGAAAATCCCCTTATAGAGTTATTTGGGTGAAAATTAAACATCTTGAAAAAAATCGTAAAAGTGACCTTTTTGGGACACCCTGTACTATTTTAGCGTAAATTTAAAAAACTTTCATCAAAAATCACAACAATTTTAATTTTTTACATCCTGGCAACTTGAACAGGGAGGGTTCGATCCCCGAGGTCAAAAATTATTTTATCCATAAAAAAATCGTACAAATGAACCTCGATATAGTGTCACCCTGAGACCGGTCCCCAGGGGTGACACTATATCGAGGTCCAACTGTACTCCTTCAAATTACATGAAAAATCTTGACTATCACGATTATTTGGTTTTGACCTATGTCGGGATTTTAGCTAAGAAAGTGGCGATTTTACCAATAAAATAAGTTTTATCTTTTAAACAATAGTATATAAAAAGCTTTAAGCTAGAAAAAGTTATCTTTCTATTATTGATTGGTTAACTTGAGAACTTGTCATATGGCAAAGATAAAAAAAGTACAATCAATAAACTTGCTTTTTTGCTTCTTCAAGACTTAAAAACTTATAAGATTTTTAAAAAATATAAAAAACTAATAAAATTGGAAAGAGGTATGATCGAATTGGTATGAAATGTTCTTGGCATCCTAGACGGCTAAAGTCGATCCAATTCGTCGCAGCAGTCGCTCGCAACATTCATTTGTATGGCGTTTTGCCAATAGGCTGTTTAAAATTCTCAGGAATTTCGTTTTAATATTGAAACAGATTTGAAAGTAAGACGATCTATTTTTGCTTTCTAAATTTTGATTGAATCAAGTTTGGATTGAATCACTGCCTTATGGGGGCCCCTCCCCCCCCCACCTTGCCGACCTATGATGAATAAGTACTCATTCGATCTCTTAAAAAGTGATGAAGCCTAGACTCATTGAAAACGAGGCTCGATTCGACTTCCTGCTGTGAAGATAAATTTTTGCATGTTTACCTTGTATCTTCACTCCTTGCAGTTGTTAGCAACAATTTTTTATTGTACATGCCTTATATTTTTATCATGTGCCTTTTTTTCGTTGAAATTTACAAAATCCCTGATTTACAGTTGAAAAGTGTTTCTTGTCAAGGTTTTCGGATATAGGAAACATGACTCCGAAGTAATTTTTGAATTTCGACCACAGGAAGGGGTCGAATTGTCCATTTTTTTACATAGGGGTATTTTATTTATACGTAAAATTTTTAAACGAGATCGTCGCTCGGAAGTGCCGCTCGGAATCACTCTCGGAAAACCCGCGAGCGCGAAGCACTCGACTCCCGATACTTTTCTTTAAATAGGTTAAAAACGCCCATTTAAAAAAATTTTTCGTGCATGTGGCACTGATTTTTGTTTTTTTAAAATTTAAAACTCAAAGAAATATCAACAAAATTTTTGGAGCTCGTCAACCAAAAAAGATGAAATTTTTTTGTTGAAACCCCTCCCATCCACAATCTAAACCAAAATACTACGCTTTTAAATCCCTAAAAGTCTTTTATTACTGATCCATGGCCAATTTTGGGTCAGTCATAATGCCACAAGTGTCTATATGTTTGCAATTCGGATATTCTTGAAAGAAAGGTCTTAGGAAGATTGTCAAGAGGCTTTCTAAGACTTGCAAGAGGTCGCGCGGCAAATTGATCAGCATGTAAAAAGTTGAAATCATCAATTGGCCAAGATTTTGCATAACAATAACACAATTTTTTGAACTTTACATATCATACGATAAAAACAATTGTTGCAAAGAGGAACTCGAACTTTTCATCGTTAGTGTCTAAGTGGTCAATTGCACAGCTCCATCGACAGCGGACTATTTTTTTGCGGCTGAAATGGACTATATGGATGATAATTTTTTTCTTCTTGGTGAGAAATGCCCTATAATAATGAAATTTTGGATCCCTAAAATGCATTTTTACATTTACTTATTCAACTTTCGACCTTCCCAGCAAAACCATAAACGACCTTGAAGTCCACTCCGGACACCAGCCGGACATTGAATTTCCAATTATACCGTAAGTTGGCGCAACTGAAAACGTGTGCCGAGACAAAGCCCTACATTTCACCATTGTTTTACTTTTTGCTTTCTAGAGAAAGTGCTGAAAAGATTCGCCAAGCGTTTCCTGCGGCATTTTGTATAAATGTGTTTGAGTTCCCATAACATTGTGAGTTTTTCTATTGGAGATGCCTATCGGGGGTATTTCCGAGAGGTGAAACTTGTTTCTGGATGAATCATATGAAAAAAAGCAATAATAGCTCAAAAATGAAATCATGTTAAAAAATTTTTATATTCTGANTATTGGAGATGCCTATCGGGGGTATTTCCGAGAGGTGAAACTTGTTTCTGGATGAATCATATGAAAAAAAGCAATAATAGCTCAAAAATGAAATCATGTTAAAAAATTTTTATATTCTGATAAATCAAGAGGAGGCACATTGTCAAGTGACTAGGGAATCAGTTCTACATTTTAAAGGAGGGATGAAAAGAAGGGATTATTCTCTAAAAAAAATATTTTTTGCCAAAATAGCCTATATAGGGCTAAAATCATGCGAAAAATCGATTGCGCGCATTCCCGAAGCATGAAAATGACCCTGATTCATGGAAATAGATTGTGTATTGAAGCGAAAATTCGAAAAATTTTGAAATTTCTCTCTATAAATCATATTTCTGGGGGTAATTCCATGTGGGGAATCGATTGTGCGCATTCCCGAAGCTTGAAAACGCTTCCCTGATCCTGAGTCAGGGAAATTAATACATGTTGGGTTTTCGCTTCAATACACACTCTTATTTCCCTGAATCAGGGTCAAGGAAGCATTTTCACGCTTCGGGAATGCGCGCAATCGATTTTACCCCTATATAGGCTGTTTTGGCAAAAAAGTTTTTTCAGAGAATAGTCCCTTCTTACCCCTCCTTTAAAGGTGCATGTTCAACCCCACATGGTCTAATTTCAACAGTTATAAATCTCAAATTTTTTTAACAGGACTCTAAATTGTATATATTTTTATTTGTTGACTTTTTAAATTTCCACTTTTTTATCCCATCAAATTTTTTGTTGACCATGCCCAGCTTGAAATGCTTCGTCATTTTCTGGATTCGAATTCAGCCAACCATAACCATTGGATGACTCTACTGCCAGCTGGTTCAAAAACCTTTTTCTTATTCATTTCTGAAGACGATTTCATTTCGCTGATCTTGCGTTGACCATTTGTGCCGCATTAATGAGACCATTCCTCTAGATGTCTAGATGATTCATTTTGATTTTTTTATGATTTTTTGCAATAAATTTTATATTTTCCTGAAAAATTTGATGCACAAGGAAAATTTTTGGATTTTTATGGCAAAAAATGAATAAAATAATTAAAATTTTGGCCAAAAATTGAATTTTTTGTTGCGAAGATAGCAATTTTTTGAAGATTTCTTGATGAAAAATGACATTTTTTGTAAAAATTGAAAATTTTGATAAAAAAATCATAAAAATTTATTTTCAAAAAACCATAATTTTCAAAAAAGAAAGACTCTTTTTATGTCCCTGTAAAAAATTTTCAGAGTCAAATCATGTGTTATCCATAAAAAAAAGCCCTTGGGCAAGTGTTTATTGGCAGCGCCGTAATTATGGGAAGGGGAATTTTTCCAAACCTGAAAATTTTTTAATTTTCAAGAAAGAAAAATTAAAAATTTAACGAAAAAGTTCGAAAATTTTCCCTCCTCCCAAAAAAATTTGGACTAAAATTTTGGCACTTTTTATTGCACTGAATAATTTGATAAGAACCGTTCTTAAAAATTCATAAATAACGGCTCTTTTATGAAAAAATGATTAGCTGATAAGAAAAATTTTCGAAATTTTCTTCTTTTTTAACTATAAATTTGTTTTTTAATAAAAATTTTTTTTTGAGCCCTTAGATGACCAAATGAATAAATCTTGTTGTCCATATTATAAAGACGCATGTATCTTTATGAACACTTGAAATTGATGCTGTTTTCCTTGAATATCCACTTAAAAGTTCATTGTTCCATATTGCTCCACTATTAAAGTGGAGCACTGAAGTGCTAGAGTTCCGAGTGACCTAGGGCTATTTTGACTATAATAGGATGACTATCGATCAAATTTTACAAAATTATAATTTATGATTTTTTTGAATTTTTTACCAAAAAGGTCCTCAAATCGAAAATTTTTTGTCCATTCAAAAAGATGGTAAAAATATAAAACCTTATACATTTCCAAAATCTGGAGCCTCCTTCCACTAATGACATGTGGGGTGGGGGGGGGGAGAGTCCGAAGATCCGTGGACCCCTACCTCAAAATCAGAAATTAATCAATTTACTTAAAGGTCTATGCCGCGTACCTATAATTTTATGCCAAAATTTTTTTTCCAAATTGGCTAATTTTTGGTATATAGGGGTAATTTTTGGCGAGGGATCGATTGCGAGCATTCTCGAACCCTGAAAATGCTTCCCTGATCCTGATTCAGGGTATTGAAAAGTCNAAAAATAATTTAAAAAAAATTTATTTTCATTTGAGCAAAGTTTAACTAGGTGAAAAATACCTTTGATAATTGATTTTTTTAAAAATCTCTTGCATATTTTGATAGTTCAAGGACTTTATCTAACTGTTGCAAAAAACCGCATAAAAAAATTATTTTTTGTTTAAATTGTGAAAAAATATCGACAAAACGTATTATAAATTAAATGATTTTTAAAAATGCTCGAATGGCTCAGTTGGGAGCGCTCTTGCCTTCAAGTCTGACGGTCGAGTGTTCGACTCCCTCTTGAGTCAATTTGATTTTGCTCAAAATTTGTAAATTCCATATCTCCAAAACTATAACTTATTTTTTTATGCGGTTTTTTGCACGAGTTAGATAAGTTCTTGAACTATCAAAATATGCAAGAGATTTAAAAAAATCAATTATCAAAGGTATTTTTCACCTAGTTAAACTTTGCTCAAATGAAAATAAATTTTTTTTAAATTATTTTTTTATTTTTGTCTATACCATAAAAAACTACACCGGTGGTCCAAAAAGTTAAAAAAAACCGCATGGCAAAAGTCGTTCTCGTCATCGAGATCTCGAATTTTCAAATCGTCGTATATTTATTGAACATACTGTATGCCGCGTACCTATAATTTTATGCCAAAATTTTTTTTCCAAATTGGCTAATTTTTGGTATATAGGGGTAATTTTTGGCGAGGGATCGATTGCGAGCATTCTCGAACCCTGAAAATGCTTCCCTGATCCTGATTCAGGGTATTGAGAAGTCACAAATCGAAAAAAAAGAAAAATTACGTGATTTTGGGAGGGAAAAGGTTAACTCAAAAATCACCAATTATCACCAGGGAGTAAATTTTTATTTTTTAATCACGCGACTTACTGGATGATCCCTAAGCGAGAAATCGATTGCGCACATTGTCGTACCATGAAACGCTTCGTGACCCTGTATTAGCCTATTTTTGCTTCAATACACATCTCTTCCCTGAATCAGGGTTAGTGAAGCGTTTTCAAGGTCCGATAATGCGCGAAATTGATTCCTAGCATAGAAAAACCCCATATATTGTTATTTTGATGAAAATTTAAAAAACTTGATAAATTGAAAAATCAATCAAAACTCGCAATAATCCAAGGTTTTTTGACACACTTTGTATTAAAGGACCAGTTCAAGCGGAAAAAAGATGCCATTTTTTGTTGACATTCGGAATTTTCATGAAAATGGAGTACAGTAAATTCTGAATCGTTATCGAGATAATTGCGTGTGAAGTTGACGATTTTGAAATCTGTGTATTACAACGAAAACATGTACCTGAATTAAAAATTAATGTTTCTACGACAATTTTTAACTTGCATCAATTAAAAGTTGTTTATTGAAGCGATTAAGCAGGTAATTCTGAATAATCGCTTCAATACTCAATTGATTCAAGTTAACAATTTCTGAAGAACCATTCGGGTACGTGCTTTCGTTGTAATAAACAAATTTCAAAAATCTTCAACTTCTACGTAATTATCTCAAAGATGGAATCGATTCAAAATTTGCCGTAAAAACAAAAAATGCATCATTTTTCAACTTTTCCGAATATCAACTAAATGAATAACCTTTTTCCGATCGGAATGGCCCTTTAAAGATGAAAAATGGTGATTTCCAAAAAATTTTTGCTCATCCTAACTTTATCTAAAAATTTGCAATATTATCAGCGAATTTGTAAACAATCCCTTTGTTGAGCATCATTTATATTTGCTTTAACATTTACGCCATTATTTGTTTAGTCCTTCAAAATCTTCCTTATTTTCTTGTGCTTTATCAATGTGAAATTTTTTCATCTAAACATTTTTTATCAAAAAATTTTTCTTATAACCTCATGCTTATACCCTAGAGGTATTGTGTTTATCTCGTAAATTCGAAAATCCGAGAACCCGCGTTGCAAGCTTGTGGGATGAAAAATTAATTAAAGAAAGCTGATATCCCCTTTTAAGTGTCCGTCTCAAGGCATAAGAATAAAGGCATACGAGTGTCTTCCAAGCTTTCCCCTCAAGCGAAAATGTATCAATTACATTCTGATATGGGGCTAGAATAGGGCCAATTCAGAGTTGTGGGTACTTGTGTGTTGTTGAGTGGGTTTAGGAAAAGAAAGAAAATTTTATTTATGCATATTGATCAAAAGTAAAAATAATAATATTTTTCAAAAAATTAAACATCTACCTTTACCTTACCAATGGCACTCGGGCGTCACCATCCGACAACAGTTGTATAGCTACGGGAATGATGATCTGCAGGGTTCTTGGAGCCCACCCTTCCCACACTGTAATAAACCTCCTGTCAGAAAATAGGAATCTTGCGACCTGAGATCAGCACCAAATTTTGTTTGGCGCTGATCTCAGGTTTTTTTCGCCAAACAAACACAAGAGTCCCCCTATGGTTTTTTTCTAAATTTTTGCAAAAATTTTAGGTAAATCACAAAGATCTCCCAAAGGGGGCAATGTGATTTTTTCAAAAAAGTATCAAAAATCACCTTGCCCCCCCCCTCAGCGGCACAAAATGGGATTCGGTTTAGGGTAGAGAAGTTCCAAAAAATTTTCAAAAAAAAAAAATTTACCTTGTTCCTCTTTGTTTTTTTGAAAATTACCAAAATTTTGGGCATAAAAATAAGGGGGCCAAGGTAATTTTTTTGATTTTTTCAAAAAAATCTTAAAAATCACCGTGGTTTCTTCTTTATTTTGTCGCAACGCCCTTGTCCACCCCCAGTAAGAATATTTCGGCTTATCTTTGTCCTCTGGCTCTATCTCGTAGTTATGTCCCAATAAAAATCAATATTTCTAAATACAAACATTTATAATCAACGGAAGTCTAGCCAACAAAAATACCCTGTAGGTAAACTTTTCATGAAATCACAACCCTTCAATTATGGTGGCATGACCCAGAGCTATGCCCAAAGGCAAAGTTCGCAGCTGCTGGAGGCACTCAGATACAAGTTCATTCTTAAAGAGGCATATTTATGCTATTCATCACTTGAGCATGTTCAACTAATTGCGTGATAATGCCTCAACAAGTTCGAGTGGTATTGTGTCTTGGATGGTGAGCTGTGGGGGTTTTATTTAGATATGGGAAAAAGTTTTTAGTATGAAATCAGGATGAAGCGATTTTTTGTTTGCAATTTTTGAAATTTTATGTTTTTTATCCCTTGGACCCACAAGGAGTAAAAAACTTTTTTGAACACAATCGATTTCCCTGCCTAGAAACCCTCCTTAGCAAGGCGTTTTTTACTAAAATTGGAGGAGATTTGAAATTTTAAAAACGTGTCATGCTATTCTACTCAGCTCGCCTAGATAAGTATAACGAATACCATAGCATGGGTTTTCTAACCCGAGCCCATGGACGAGTGGCTAAAGTGACAAATTTGCAGTTTATAGGGTAGGGTTCTAATCCCGCTTCGAACCCTAGCCTATAAACAACAAATCTGTCATTTTGACCACTCGGCCATGGGCTCGGAATGGAAAACCCCATGTTATAGTATTTGTTCTACTCGTCTCTGCGATCTGAGTAGAATGACATGACTCGTTTTTAAAATTTCTAATTTCCTCCAATTTTGCCCAAAAACCGCCGTGATGCTAATATACGACGTAACTTTCATAAACAATAATTTATTGAACAACCCAATATTTGTTTTTTTGCAGTTTTTTATAAATTTTTTTACGATTTTCATCTTCCGATAGAATCTTTCTCGTTTATGGTTGGTCCCGTTATTTCAAATCCATAAATTTTCTCCATCTCCGTTCTTTGCTCGTTCAAATTCCGTCCAATCCAACCACAAGTAGGCGGGGACCCGACTTTTGCATTCATTCCACTTTCCACTCCGAAAACCTATGAGGAAAATTCTATGCTGGTTCTCGAATCGAAAGGACCGTTTGATGTTGCTGCAGTGTTTGCCTTCCCACGACGTACGTACGTCTCCCTCTCGCGCTGCTTGACGTGTGCACCAGGTAGTGTTATGTTGGTGAGACCAGGTGGGCTATACGATCTTCTCGATTGAACAAAGTCGAAGCACGAAAGCCTATTTCTCGATGACTAGTTGACGGGACTTTGGGAAAAATAAAAGCCGAGACCGGGGACCATGTCCGCTCGGTGAAATGTTTGCTCAAGAATCGTGTGGAGTCACATAGAGTGGTGGAGCAGAGAAGCATTGGAGGGTACCCAGAGAAAGAAATAAAGATCTTATGAGCTAAAAGCCTTGTCATACTTTTGAGCCAATTCTTTTCATTTCTCCTAGGCGCGAAATTTTTTTGTTATGGAAAAGGGTCTCTTGACTTCTTTCCGGTCTTTTGTTCAGGATTCTTTATAACCGTAAGGAGGAAAATGTTGATGAAAACCGGAAGCAGGTAGAAAAAAGATAAAATTCGAATTTTCAATTTTTTCCAATGCATTTGATTTTTTTTACTCAGGGGTTTTCCGAGATGGGGAACTCAGATCATGCAAAAAATCGATTGCGCTCATTCCTGAAGCGTGAAAATGCTTCGTTGATCCTGATTCAGGGAAATATATGTGTGTATTGAAGCGAAAATCGAAAAATTTTGAAATTTCTCCCTCAAAATCATATTTCTGGGCGTAAGTTCAACCGGGGAATCAATTGCGCGCATTCCCGAACCCTGAAAATGTTTTCTCTGACCTTGATTCAAGGAAAAAATTGATGTTTGAAGCGAAAATTGTCTTTTTCAATATTTCTTGAATTAGTTTCAGGAAAGCATTTGCTAGATTTGAGAATTCGCGAAATCGATTCCCGACAAAAAAATTATCCCTAGGGGGTCATTTTTAGTATATAAAAAATTCCGGGCCCAAATTTATGTAAAAATCATACAAAGTACTCTTTTTTACCTTTCTCTCTAACAACTAAATAAGGGTGCCCAAAAAAGGGCACTTTTGGGATTTTTGCGCGATTTTTTCAAATTTTTAATTTCACCAAAATAGCACTATAGGAGGTTTTCCTATAAGAGAAATCGATTGAAAAAAAGCTTGAAAACGCTTCCCTGATCTTGATTCAGGGAAGATACGTGTGTATTGAAGCGAAAATAGACTAATACAGGATCAGTGAAGCGTTTTCAAGGTCCAACAATGCGCGCAATCGATTTCTCGTATATAAACAACCCCCTATAGTGTTATTTTGGAAAATTAAAATCCTTAAATATTGTTGAAAAAATCGCACAAAAATCCTAAAAATGCACCTTTTGGGGCATCCTATACAAAAATTTTGAACAACTTTTCATTTTTATAATGCAATTTTCATGCACTATAAAATCATCTCAATTTAATCTTTATTTTTCCTAAAAAAATTCAAAAAATTTCCTTGTAACTTTCTATGCAAACAACCAATTTTTTGTCTCCCTACCAAATGTAAACATAGCACTCAATTATCAGAGCTATCACATTCGAGTCGTACCGGTCATTTTCATTAGAAGGTCACCTGGTGATAGTGTGATAAGAGACAAAATATGCCCTAGTAAGACTTTTGTGCCGGTCAGTGGTCATCTAGGAAATAGTTTTATCAGGAAAATGAGCAAGATGACGAATAAAATAGGTTAGATTGAATATAGGTGGAGGGTATTGTTGTTTTTGTCAGGAAATGAAGTTTTTATTTTTCGAAATGTCAGCGAAAATAGACTGAAATGATAAGCCATTTCATCCAAAATAGGTCTGGCAAGCCCCCTTCAATCCAATCAAATAAATTATCTTCTTAGACCCTCCCCTCCCCATGAACCAGATTCGGTCGCTTCGATCTGTTCATTTGCGATCTTCATGGCTCCAACCGACCATCCTCCAAACCCACATGCCAAAAAACTGAGCCATTTCATCCATCTGTAGCCGCTTAAAAACCCTTTTGCTTCGCCTTTCGCCCTTCTTGCATGTATTTGTTTGCTTCGTGTAAATATGCTCTTACTATTAATTTGTTTAGTCGGTAAACTTAAGAATATTTATCTTTTAACAAATGTATATAGACATAGTAACGCATATATATGTTAAATGTAAATATGTAAATACTATACACGTGGGTCCTTGCGTGCTAGAGATGGCAAATATTTGAAGGAAAATGATGCGCTTGGTGAAAATGAGAGGACTAGCTGCATGACCTTTGGAGTGTTAGTAGTGATATAAGGAAGTGGGGGGAGGAGGGTACAGGCCCGTATTTACATTAGGATCCCCGGGCCTGCCCCCTCCACCGGTGGCGTTGAGAGAAGGGTCGGATAGGAAGGGGCACTTCCCCCAAAAATTCTGATTTTTTTCAAAAAACATTAGGAGGATTCTTATTTGGAGGGATTTTTTGACCCAGTAGGGGAAGTACCCTCCCTCCTGCCAACCCCTTGCCTACGCCATTGCTCCTCTCTCCAAAATTGAAAAATGAAAGGGGATCCTTTATGGTAAGGGGGCCTTATGATTTTTACAAAATTTTTGGGTGGCCCCTCGAAATTCAGTTCTTCTTACAAGATTCGTGTTTCCGACGAAAACACCGAATATAAAATTTCAGCAATTTTGTAGAACTTCTTGAAAAATCGAATTTTTATCCTTGGTCTCCCCCCTTAGGGTAAAAAATTCGAATTTTCAAAAAGTTTTCCAAATAGGCTGAAATTTTGTATTCTGGGGTTTTTCGGCATGGGGAACACGAATCCTATGGAATTTTTTGATTTTGACTACTGGAAGGTACCCCTACGAGAGGCTTATCCTTAAAATGGTTCAAAAACTTGCATTCCCTGAATCAGAGTCACAAATTTTTTCATAACGCAAAAATGCGCACAATCAATTCCCCGCCTAGGAAAACACATATACGATCTTTTTTTAACATATGTACGGCTCCGTCAAAAATCGACTTGTATACCCAAATGTCAACATTTTAAATTTAAGTTACATCTTTGAAACCATCCCGGAGTTTTTGAAAAGTCTGTACATTGACACGAAAACATGACTTATTCTCAAAAATTAATTGAATCGTATTCAGTATACACTCTTGTATAATACTGAAAATTTTTTTGCCGAAAATGGATTTTTGAAGCCAAAGATTTTTTCACTTCAAATTGGGGGGGGGGGAGAAAACGCGATTTTCCCATCGATATCCTTCAAAACTCACACCTTCCCTGAATCAGGGAAGCCTTTTCAGGCTTCGAAAATGTGCGCAATTTATTTTTCGCATAGAAAACCCTCTAAAATAAGTTTCTGGCCGGCACGAGAAATTGATTGGCGCAAGTCCCGAGTTCTGAAAAAATTTTTGTGACCCCCTATCGGGGTACCCCATGCAAATTTTTCAAAAATTCAAGTCTCGAGTTCCGAAAAAAAGTTTCATGACCTCCTTTTGGAGTACCCCATGTTCAAAAACCCCCAAGTACCAAAAATCAGCCAATTTGAAGTAAAATTTTTTCAGAGATAAGGCCGCAAAAGTCATCCCCTTTAAAATATGCTACATTTTTAAAAGTTGTTTCGCCTAGATTAAAACATGATTTTTGTTATTTTTCAAATTGTTCCCTTTATTCCACCAACCAATTCCCGCTTTTTGATCATCAATTTTTTACCGTATCCTTTGCGGAAAATAGGCGGATTTATATTGTGCCTTTTGCATGCGAAAAGGCAAGTCCTTTAATCATTGTTGTCGGCTTCACACAACGCACCGACGTTCATCATCATCTTCTTCTTCTATTCCTACCTGACTCATTCCCACTTCTCGTGTGTTACCTGGTGTTAGTGGACGCGATTCTTTGAGAGGAACGAGAAAGAAGAGCTCCACCTCTTTTTTCTAGGCGCACTTCCTATTCTCCACATACACCGCGAATAAGAAGACTACGAGCATCGTTGATGGTGCCGGTTTGTACTCCGTCGAGCGGAAAAGGGGTTGCCTCAGGATGGAGGATGTGGATGAGGATCGGATATAGGACTCGAGAAGAGATTTCCTCGCTCTAATGTCGTGATTGAAGCCAACGATCGAAAGAGGAGGATTCTATGTCCGAATTTATCGTAGGATCTTTGAAAATGGGTTTTCGGCGAAGTGTTTATTATTATTTATGAGAACNGTGATTGAAGCCAACGATCGAAAGAGGAGGATTCTATGTCCGAATTTATCGTAGGATCTTTGAAAATGGGTTTTCGGCGAAGTGTTTATTATTATTTATGAGAACGATTCTTAGGAAATGTTACTTAACCTATTTTTATTACTGTATTTTTTGTTATGCCTATAAAGAAATTTTGAGTCAAAATTTAAGTTTTTAATTTAAAAACGACCAGAGAAGGATTACTTTGAAAAAAATTTTGAACCGGTTAAAAAACTTTTGCTCCTGGCGGGGTCGAACCCTTGACTATTTGCGTGCAAAATGAACACTTACCACTTCACCATATACCTTAAGTTTTACAAAATATTTAAATTATGTACTTATAAACATTTCGCGTATATTTTAATAACTTTTTAACAATCCAAGAAACATAAAAATTTTCAGAACCTCCAAATATTTTTTCTTCTCCACTTTATTCGGATCCGCTAACAGGATCCACAAAATTCGCCAAAATTGAGTTCGTAACGGGAATGAACGGCTTGCCGGCGGGCCTTGCAACGTCATCTACATCTCAGGTTCTTAGTGCTGCTGATCTCTACCAATCCACTGCTACGGTAAGAAAAACGAAATTTTGTTAAAGATATGATAAAATTGTCGATCAATTTTAAAGAAATGTGATCATTTCCGGTTTTCGTATCGGCTAGCTGTCAGTTTTTTTAATTGCAATCGAGAAAAGCAGTCTGGAGGATTTCGTTGGAGAGTGACTTTTTAGACAGTTTTTGAAAATCTAGTCTTGATGAGGAAGTTGTCAAGAATGATCTTTCGATTTTGGAATTGAAGATTTAGATTTTTGATTGGAAATGGTATAAGAAATATTAAGATTGAGTATAAGCCTAAGCCTAAGCCCAAGCCTTTCTATTTCATCGAAACCCAATAAACCAATATAATTCTCTTTCTTTGTTAAGTTCAATTTATAACTAGTCTATGTTTAAACTTATTCCAAACTTGTCACCTACCGTGGGAATTTAAAATTCCCATCAAGCATCCTCCAAATCTGCTGCTAACACTATAAACAGCCGATCTTTTCCCCAAACAACAAACATTTGCCTCTGCCCTTACACACACATCTCAATAGTAGCACCCATTGGTCAAATATTTAACTAAAATATTTACCAAATTTAAAAACAAACAGGACAAGTTTGCCTTTATATCCACGTGGGTCTCATCCTGCAGTATAGTGTTTTATGTTAGTCTGTTTGCAATGCAATGGATGCGGGCCAAGAAAAGCAAACTATAGGGGAATGTTTAGATAAAACTTCTAGGGTTGCCCCTTAAAAAACTATTTATGTACATGTGCTAAGGGTAAATATTTGATATGCTTATGTAACAGCGAGTTCATGTTTGCTTACACTTAAAGTTTGGGGGGTTGGGGAAGGCCTGGGTAATTGTTTGAAATTATAGAAATTTCAGAGTCCTAGGCTTGGGCTTAAGCTTGGGCTTAGGCTTAGGCTTGGGCTTAGGCTTAGGCTTAAGCTTAGGCTTAGGATTAGTCTAGACTTAGGCTTAAACTTAGGCTTAGATTTAAGCTTAGGCTTAAGTTTAGGCTTAAACTTAAGCCTAAGCTTAGGATTAAGATTAAGCTTTGTCATAGATTAGGCTTAATCGTGATAAAAATTTGAAACATATTTTTCCTTTTTTTAATTTAAAATTTGCAACAAAATTTTATTTTTTCGAACTGCAAAAATGCCTCAAAAACTGTTCTTCTGATCAAAATTTTCAAATTTCCCGCGAAAAAACGCCCGTTCTGGGTCAACCCCATTCACTTTCCTATCATCTGTGCCGTTCCACCCACATCATGGACACAGCCAAAAAATTTGTCGACACTTGGCACAGGTGATGAAGGTAAAGCGCCAAAGAAAATTTTTCCTCTTCTTATCAGTTCGACACTTAGACCTTTCTAACGCTGTCCATTTGCTCAGCTATTGATTTTTTCTTAAAAAATTTATTATTATTTCAAAATGGGCAAAAAATCGAAAAATAAGGATAAGGTATTGTTGCGTATAAAATTTCTTGAGTATGTGGATAGTATTTTTTCTTTTTTCTCGTTTTTTCTTGTCTTCAATAATTCGCTAGCTAATCCATTTCGTGAGTTGAGTCGGGCGAGTCGGACGGCTAGGCACAAGTCGGATGATTTAGTGCGGAAAGCGCTAGTTTTATAATAAAGATGGAATTACTGTAGGTTGATGGAAATTTCACGTCATTTACGATAAATTGGATTTTCTTGCTGTTTAAAAAAAATTTTATGGGTGTCGTTTAGAGGTTTTCGAGTATGCTGAACACGATGATGAAGTCCATTTTTTTGAATTTTCTGGAGAAAAATTGAATTTTTGGCTTTTCCACAAACTATTTCAATTTTAAACTTCAGCTTTTTGCGGGAAATTTCAAATCTTAATCACAACAATAAGATACAAACCAATTATCCGAAATTTGCATACTACCATACGATTTTATATCCAACAATCGTATTCTCTCGAAATTTTCTTCTTGCAGAGGTATAAAAAGAGAAAAAGAGAGAAACGACGTATTTATGAGGCCCCATAAAATCGAAGCGGAACGTTTTCTTTCGCATGGCTTTTGAGGTTTGATTCGTCATCACTCAGGCTGTTAGATTGTTTATGTGATTTGGGAGTACTGTAGCCTTATGACAAGCAAAATTTTAAATTTTAGGGTATGGCACACGACTACGCCAACTCTGTGATGCCTAATTATTCAGCCACTCTTAATGGCTATCAATATGGCTATCCAGCAGCTTCGACTCTAACTTCAAGCTTGTATAACCCAGCTGCTGCTTATGGTCAAAGTTATGCGGCGGCCGCCGCTCAGCTACCTCAATATGCCAATTTGTCAATGGGACATGTCTCGCCATTGAGTGCGGCGCAAAATCGTAGTGCTAGTGCTTTATGTGGGGCTACTGTAAGCGGAAGTTCTGGGGGCACGAATTCAGTTGTTGCCGCAGCTGGAGGAAATAGTGAAAGAAGTAGGAACAGAGGTGGTGATGGTGGTGGAGTGGATTTGACGCAGGAAGAAATGGTGAGCGAAATGGTAAGGCTTCGGTTTCTATTGATTCTGAAGTCTTTGATATATAAGATAGGAAAAATAGGGCTAACAAAAAGAACAAAATCCTGATTTTCGGGCATTTTTGTGTATTGACACGAAAACTTGAAAATCTTTAATTTAGATTCAAAACAATAGTTTTGGGTGTTTTTTAAAAGTTTTCGATTATGTTGAATAAGATGTTGGGGTCCATAGTAGGACGAATACCATGGGGTTTTACGTCCCGTGCCCATGGTCGAGTGGTTAAAGTGACAGATTTGCAGTTTTTTGCGAAATTTCCTATGTCCACCTCAAATACCCCCTCCAAAAACATGTGAAACATCTTACACCCATCTAAGACTACTCAATTACATTTACAAACAAAATAATAGCCCAGCTAAGAATGTGCAAATATTTTTCTTTTGGCGACAAATTCAAACATGCAAACAGTGAGTTCAAACAAACACTACAGCAGCTGAAGCTGCTGTTCCTGGCTTCAAAAAAGAATGGGGGAAGCCCGGGCACTTCTCGATAAATAACTGTGTATTTATCTATTAGCTTGCTGAAGATGGTCTGTGTGTAAATATACGTCATGAAACAAAAGAAAAATCATGAAAGTGTGTGGGCTAAAAGCTGATATGAGTCATAAAAATGGAGTATCCACGAAGGAGAGGGGGTGGGCTAACAAACATACCCCTTTACTGGAAAATTGAAAATTTTTGCCTTTGGGGTGGGGAGGCAAGGTGTTTTTCCAATGTTGCAAATTTTAAAAAAAACTTATGGTTGAACCAGCGCCATACATACCAAAATAACTATACATTTAAAAAAATAATAGCAGGAAATGATCTACGACCAAAAATAGGCATATGCAAAAATTTCAATAAAAATGGAAAGCTTTAAATTCGAGCCGGGATTCGAACCTGAGATCTATAAGTGAAATCCTGTCACACTAACCACTCGGCCATGTGACTTTTTAGCTTTTGTGTACAATATATACCTCATTTTACTCGTCTCATTGGGCTGAGTTGATTGGCATTACTCGTTTTTAAAATTTCGAGTTTCCGTCAACTGTCGTGTCCCCCCCCCTCCTCGATTCGATGAGACTGGCTAAACCACTGGCTCACCGGTTGTGAAGAATATGGTAACATCGTTCAATATCGAAAATTTAAAAACAACATAGATGACAAAATTTCAACCCTTTTCCAGCAATCCCATTTTTAGCGTCGAATCAAACGACAGGGCAACTACGGTATGGCAAAGCCACCCTATTCATACATTTCACTTATCTCCATGGCAATCCAACAAACCGAAGCCAAAATGGCAACACTAAGTGAAATCTACAATTTCATAAGACAATATTTCCCCTACTATCAAGAGTATGAACAAAAAAAGTAGGCAAAAATAGAATTTTTTGAAATTTTTGGGGCCCCTTTTGCACTACCGTAGTTACCCTGCTCGTCGGATTCGTCGTAAAAAGTAGGATTTTTAAAAATATTTTTTGACAAAGAGTGTGGTTTGAAGTGCATATAATAATTTTTTTATTTTTTAGAATAAAATCCGACGCCAAGGCAACTACGGTCTTGCAAAGCCTCCTTATTCGTATATTTCGCTGATTTCCATGGCCATCCAACAATCCGAGGCAAAAATGATGACTTTGAGTGAAATTTACCAGTTTATTATGGACTATTTTCCATATTATCGACAAAACACTCAAAGGTCAGGCAGCGGGCAAGTTAATTTATGTGGGATGAGTAGGGCCCCTTCAAAATTTTCATGAAAAAATTTGAAAAAAATGAAAAAATCCGAGTAAAAAATTTTAAATTTGCTTTTTAGATGGCAAAACTCCATCAGGCACTCACTGAGTTTTAATGATTGTTTCGTCAAAGTTCCAAGGTAAGCATTTTTTAGTTTTTGAAAAAAAATTTTGTAAATTTTTTGATACAATTTTAAGTTTTAGAACTCCTGATAAACCCGGAAAAGGCTCTTTTTGGACCCTACATGCTTTATGTGGTAATATGTTCGAAAATGGGTGTTATCTTCGGAGACAAAAACGGTTTAAATTGCCTAATAAAGAAAAAGAGAATGGCAGGTCGAAAAAGTTGACTTTAAAAGTAAGAAATTTTTTTCAAAATACATTCAAACTCAATTTTTTGATATGAGAGATTTGAAGAAATTTTTTGATCTTGTTCACTCGGAGTTGCCTCTACGAGGGTTATCCCTAAAAGGGTTTAAAAAGTTCATATTCTCTGAACGAGGGGCATGAAAGCATTTTCCTGCCTCGGAAATCGAAAACCATAGACCAGTTTTCCGACAGAAATTCAAATTTTAGTTCATTTTCGCCTCAATATCCCTCTTCCCCGAATCAGGTTCTGGGTAGAATTGTCTAAAATTTGCATATTTTCAGCAAGAGCGAGCCCTTCAGAATACTTCGCAACAATCTCGGGCTTCTAGTTATGGATCTCCAACACATATAAAAGAAGAATTTAAAGTAGAAATTGAGGAAAGCAAGATTTTGGGAAATGGGGAAGACATGTCCCATCAGCAACAACAAGAGCATCAAAATTCGATTCAAAATGAGTTGATGTCGCCGACGTTGTCGATGGCGGTAGCTGCGGCAAATATTGATGGAAATGAGGTAGATAATATACAATTACTTAATCATATAGTCCGTTTCATAAAAACTGTCAAAAAATGTTGACGATCCATAGTGTAGTGGACAAGGATGCTGATCGTCCAATCTGACAAGATTGGACGATCAGCATCCTTGTCGATTGGACGATCAGCATCAGCAAGTTAAGCAATGTTGGGCCCACAGGTTCGATCCCGCTAGAGCAAAACTTTNTCAAAAAATGTTGACGATCCATAGTGTAGTGGACAAGGATGCTGATCGTCCAATCTGACAAGATTGGACGATCAGCATCCTTGTCGATTGGACGATCAGCATCAGCAAGTTAAGCAATGTTGGGCCCACAGGTTCGATCCCGCTAGAGCAAAACTTTTTTCATGCTTATCTTCATGGAGCAAAAATTTTTTGTTCGATGAAAATTTAAAAGAAATTCAAAAGTTACTACCCTAGTGGGATCGAACCTGTGAGCTCATGTCTTACTTGCTACATTGGACGGTCGGCTTCTCTACCAACTTTACTATGGAGCGCAAACTTTTTCGACCGTTCTCATAAATCAGATTACAGGAGTTAAATTTTGACCAAAAATCGCCATAG
Source organism: Acrobeloides nanus (assembly GCA_900406225.1). Classification (NCBI taxonomy): domain Eukaryota; kingdom Metazoa; phylum Nematoda; class Chromadorea; order Rhabditida; family Cephalobidae; genus Acrobeloides; species Acrobeloides nanus. The sequence goes on from OZJO01001410.1 coordinate 30,103, forward strand.
TTAAGGATGGCTTTTATCTTTAACTAGAGTGATTTTTTTCAATTTTGATCTAATATATAGATATACTTTTAGACCCCTCATTCAATCTCAAAAGAAGATATCCAAAACCAAGCCCAAGAGCACCACCAACAGCAACAAAATAGCCCTCAGCAAATCCAACAACCCCAACCTCAACATCCCTCCGAAGCACAGCTACAACAACATCAACTAGACAGCTTACAACTCCAACAAAATGGACTGATATCATCACATTTTTCAACCATAGCTTCAAGTCTATCTGCATCGCCAAGTTCTGCCATCACACAGCCTACTAGTGTAATATCAGCTGTTGGACAGTTCCCCGTCCACCAATACCACTATCCAGCTTTTCAAAATCTTTATTCTGGCAGCACAATGACAGATTTTTCGCCAAATGCCCTTCCTGGCTTGAATCCAGCCACTTTCAGTATTAACAACCTCATGGATGGAAAACCTCTCTTGGACAACCTCTCTTATTATTATGCCCAACAGCAAAATACAGCCGCCGCCGCAGACTATGCTTCCTACCAGCATACTTTATATAGCTCGACAAATCCGAACTCTGCAGCAAATCTTTAATTTTGATATCTTGATAAGTCATTGTACATAGTATTTTTTTCTATTTTTAAAAAAAATTGTTGTCTTTCTTTCCATATCCAAAGTTGTGCTAAATTTGTGAGAGAAAATTTTTTGTTGTCATGGTATCTCGAATTTTGGTTGTGCTTTATTATTATTATAAAATTACCTAACTTGGATGGTTGTGAAGTTGTGTATAATTTTTTTGAAAATTGAACTTTTCGGGTCGAATTTCAATTTTTTAAAGGATATAGTGGAAAAGAAGGCCGACCGTCCGATCTGGCAAGTTAAGCAACGTTGGGCTCTTAGGTTCGATCCCTTGTGGGTAAAACTTTTGAATTTCAAAATTTTTTATTTTCGGGGAGAAAAAATGTTTTGCTCCGTGAAAAATAAGTTTTAAAATCAAAAGTTTGATCCTATAGGGGTCGGACCTAGCTGTCTCGACTTTGCTTAACGTGCCAGTTCAAACGGTTGCTTCTTTATCCAGTTCGCTAGTGGCTATCAAAAATTTACGCCTGACATGGAAACGGATTTTTAACCCTCTTTCCGACACTTTTTTATTATCGCCCAACTTGTATTATCCTCTAAAAAATTGTACAAAAAATTTTTTAATTAGAAATATTTGTGGCCTTATTTTTATTACTTTTTTTTAATCTTCATAAGCATATTTGATTGTGCAAATTTATGGATTTTTGAAAAACTATGATTATGATCATTAAAAAATTTCAGAAATGTTGACTTTTTTTTGACGATTTGTGTAATTTTTCACAAATCCAAGCCCAAGAATGCGTTTGAACGCTATTCATATCATTTTGTTTTTTTACTGTTTTACTAAATTTTTGTTTCACTTCAAACAATTGATTTTTGAGCATTTTTATATCATTTTATCAGTCATTAAGTGTATGTAACATTAAGGTTAAATTAAAGTTTATAAATTTAAATATAAAGTATAAAAATGAATAACAATTCAAGATAATGATTAATATAAACATACATGGGCAAGCAGGTGGTACTGGGCATACATGACCAAAGGTGGTAATAACTTACCACAGGGTTGTACGGTTGTGCCGACCGAAAAAGGAGGGTTGTGCCTCGGCACGAAGCGCCGAAGTTGTGCGGAGATAATAATGGGTTGTGCATTTTTTCGAAAAAAACAAAGGGTTATGCTTTTTTAGTAAAAAATAGGGTTGTGCCTTTTTTTGAAAAAAATTACCACCACTTGGTCATGTATGGTACTGGGCCCCAAAATACGAATTGGTCCCAAAGGTTACTGTCGACCAAAAAAAACGTCGACAGGCGAAAAAGTCGAAATACGATTTTTTTTGAACCCTACGAATTGGAAATACGAAATCGTAGTCGAATACGAATTCGTATATATGTTTTGGAGGTATTGGCCGTCAAAATACGAATTGGTCCATTAATTTTTCCCCGATACGACGAATTAGGGGGTACAATACCCTCCCCTTGCTCGTGTATGAATATAAGGGCATTTCCAGCCGAAAAATGAATAAAAATTCAATATTTAAATTTCCTTGACATACAGTAATCTTTTTCATCAAAAGTCGGCAATTCTCTCTTTTACGCTTCGTCGGCCAAGGCTAAAGGCTCGGAACAAATTTATGAGCCGATTTTCCCATTCGCGCTTGCATCACGATCCGAGGTCATGCTTGACCAACAAAAAGGTGTCTCGCCTCATCTCGATAATAACTATTCAATATGTTAAATAGGCTCATAAAAAGAGGTGTTATGACTAATTATCAAAAGACGATTTCTTTAAAAAGCGACTCTCGTGCGTACAGAATTTTTGAATATCCTTATTTTTTCTCGCCCCTTCATTTTTTATATTAACACTATGGTATATTTTTCAGGTAGAAAAAAAGTTACAGCAGCATCTTTCAAAAATCTCGGATTTTCACACCTTAAAATTTTAATTTTTGATAATTTTTTATACCTTAATGATACTTTTTGGTCGTTCCCGATATGAATTTTATTACTACAGGGTGTTTCATAAAAAACCGTACTTTTCAAAAATACGGTTGTGCAAAATTTTTTGCTTCAACCGGGATTCGAACCAGGGACCTTTGTGACACATAAGACACCGCTTTGTCACTGCACCACCGAGTCTGAATTTAAACATACGTTTTTTCAAACCAAGTGCTAGTTAAAAAATGTCGAAAAAAATCTATATTTTCCCTGAATCAGGGTCAGGGAAGCATTTTTAATTTTCGGCGATGCGCGCAATCGATTTCTCGCATGATTTTACCCCTAAAAATTCAAAGATTTTGTCATACAACCGTATTTTTGAAAAGTACGGTTTTTTTTAAACACCCTGTACTATATATGACCTTTAATTTGGGCCATTGCTTGCAACATCGGGCAAGTACATAATTATAAAATCGACTTTCAAGTTGCTACTTGCGCTTAAAAAATAGGGAGGGGGACACCATGGATTGATTTTTGGGATTGGAAAATAATTTTTTAAATTTAGTATCCCAAAGGCTCAGGCATAATTTGTTTATTACGAAAAACACAAAATTTCAGGTGAAAAAATATTTCATGAATTTTGAGCTTTACCTTCAATATTAAAATTTCTGAAATTGATCGGGCTCAAAATCCATGAAAAAATTTTTTCACCCGAAATTTTGTGTTTTTCATAATAAACAAATTATGCCGAATTTTTGGAATACTAAATAAAAAATTATTTTCCAACCTAAAAAATCGATCCGTGAGGTCCCCCCTTTAATAGTTTGAGATTTGAGATACCATATGTAATTTTTAACAAAAAAAATTTAAAAAGAGCGAAAATTAAAATTCAAACATGAGCAAAAAAATTCAAAAAGGAGCAAAAAATATAAGAAAAAAACGAGACACTTAATCAAGTTTCAATGAACAACCTTGGTCACATACTGTCATGTTTTGACATAGAAGAATGTACTATAAGATTAAGTGCTTTAAGTGGACTCCGGTGGAAAGTCAAGTACAGACTTAGCCGTGGGAAAATCTAGAACCAAAAAAGTATTTTCAACAAAAAGTTTTTTAATTCAATATCTTTTTAAACATGCTGGGGTTCGAAACTGTAACCTTGTGTATGAAAAGTAAGATCAAAAATGGGTTTGAAGCGAAAATGGTTATTTTTGTTTTTTTGCATTTTTACCTGGAAATCACTCTTCCATAGGTAATTTTATGCAAGAAATCGATTGTACATGTTTTCGAAGCATAAGAACGATTCCCTGATACAGAAAATGACACTTTTCACAATAACGAGTTTCTCTTCAAAACCAATTTTTTCCTGAACCAGGGAAGCGTTTTCATGCTCCGGGAATGCTCGCAATCGTTTCCCGCATAAAATTACTCTTAGGGGGCTCATGTTTAGAAAAATAAATTTCCGGGTCCCAAAAAATAAAAAAAGTCATTTTATTTTGTTCACCTTGTAGTAGGATTTCTTGGTTACTTTTATATTTTGACTATGAAAATGTTTCTTCATTCTCTATTGTTTACAGGCAACGGAAGTGCAAAGAAACATTGACCCCATCATCATCTCAACTAGTGTGACTTTCATAAAAAGACAATGAGCCCAAGGAGTGCTAAAACATTTTGAGTACCTACAACAAATATGGTTAGTTCTATTGTTTTACGAAAAATTGATGAGAATGAGGGAAAACATCACAGGTGGGGGTAATGTGAAAAAAAACGACCAAAAATTAAAACAAAAAGCTAAAATGTGAAACAAAAAACGTACAGGGTATCCCCAAAAAGGGTAGTTTTGCGATTTATCTAAAATTTTATAAGTTTTTTAATTTTCATTAAAAAAACGCTAGAGGGGTTTTTCTATGCGAGGAATCGATTGCGCGCATTCTAATCTTTAAAACGCTTCCCTGGCCCATGTTCAGGGAAGAGATATGTGTATTGAAGCGAAAATAGGCTAATTTAGGGTCAGGGAAGAGTTTTCAAGGATCGAAAATGCGTGCAATCGATTCCTTGTAGACTCACTAAATGGATATTTTGGTGCAAATTAAACAGCTAAAATTTGAAAAAATTACGCAAAAATCTCAAAATTGTCCTTGTTTGGACACTCTGTACATTCAAGTACATATTTTCGTTGTAATATAAAAATTTCAAATCGCCAACTTCACACGCAATTTTCTCGAAACCGTTAGCGATTCAGAATTTACTATAAAAACTAAAATTGTTCTATTTTTCATGAATTTTCCGAATCTTCTTATATAAAACGTGTAATGTGTGTACGTGTCTAACTTTTGAAGATGCGATCCAAACTACTGTAGCGAAATGTCATCGTGATTAGGGCAAAATTCTAAGTTTTTTGACACCAAAATCGAGGGGGTACCCCACTGGAAAAATAGAAAATCGATTTTTTATTTTTACGTTATAATGGTATCCCGAGATACCCTCGAAGCTCAGAATCGACGTTCGAAGCACCGCTTGGGACGCTCGGGAGCGCAGCTCAGAAGCGAGGCGAGCTTGAGCGCCGTAGGCGTTCAGTTTCCAGTTTATATCAATATAAAGACAACTTTTTTCCGCTCGAGCTGATCTTTAAAAAATGTATAATACCCAAAATCGAATTCACGAAAAAAATCAAGTAAGAATTAACGAAAAAAACCATCTACCACCCTGAATCGTGTTAGTAAATGTTTGTGAAAAATTTGCCTCCTTATGTTTGGTCCTCGGGTCTTATTTGTATTTGTGTGTTGTCCTTTCTATTTTATTTCACTAGTTAGTTTGTTTGGCTGCTGGCGGATTTCAACTATTTATATAACAAACAACAAATATTAGGATAAGACTTTCGAAAAGGCGGAGTGAGCATTCTTGTAAGAAGAAATTTTGTTTGTGTTGATAGAAAAGATCGTTTGAAATTCGGGTGCTAACATGAAGTTAAAAGACACAACAAATACTCGGACGAGCCAAAAAGATAACTGAATCCGAGTGAAAAGACGAAGCCAAGCAACCGTTCAGCACGCCGAAGTGCTCAAATAAATAAATATGTAAATATTTGAAGTAATTGTATGGAATACATGGTTCATCTCTTTGCATAGATCGGGGCACTCATTTGTGCAAAGATTTTGTTTGGCTATAGGTCGGGCTGCTGTTTGACTATATTTTTATGTTTCATTATTTTTAGAAACTGGGAACTGATGCCTTGCAGTGCTATTAGAACCAAAGTGGAATTTGGGTCGATACTAGTGGCCAATTGAGGCTACGGGGGTTCTATAGCATGGCTGGGTTCTGGTTCTGGCAGTGGCGTAGGGAAAAAGATCGGCTAGGGGGAGGGGATTTACCAAAAAAGGTCATATTTCCAACAAAAAAACATAAGACTCTTATGATTAGAGTTTTTTTAAATTTCGGCCCATTAGATAGACACCTGCCCCCTGCCCAAGGGCGTAGCTAGCTTTTTCAAAATCTGCATTTTAAAGTTTTTAAAAATGAAATATACTTATTTGGATAAATACATGGGCAAGCAGGGGGGTACTGGACCCCAAAATATGAATTGGTCCCAAAGGTTACTGTCGACTAAAAAAAAACGTCGACAGGCGAAAAAGTCGAAATACGAATTCGTTCTCGATTTATGAATTCGTATACGAATTTTCGCAACGAATTCAGTCTGGGCGGCTTCCCAAATACGAATTGGTCCATTAATTTTTCCCCCCCTGATACTACGAGTTAGGGGGGGGGAGGTACAGTACCCCCCCCCCCCCGCCCATGCATGTTTGGATAGCCCATATACGAGTTTTAACTTAATTTTTTATCGAAAAAAATTTAACCCCCTTCCCATGGATAGTGCCGTACCCAGGATTTTTTCATGCGGGGGACAAAATCTCGATTTTTTATTTTGGTCGAAAACATAAGAGGGAACCCTTTGAATTTTTTAAACTTTTTTTGGCTCATAGGGAGTACATATACCTCCTCCCCTCTTTACGGCAATGATCATGGACCTTTGTTCAACTGTAGTGCTGTATTTTTATTAATCCTTTCACATCTAGATCAATATTTGATAACTGTATTTCTATTATGTTCTATATTCTTGTGATATATTAATCAACCAGCATTCTTCTTCCTCCTACAAACATCACAAAATGACGAAAACCACAAACCGCTTTCAACCGCTTCAATCTCGAGCCTCATAGTGCCGAACGAGAGCAAGAGCTTCGTTTTCATCGCACTAAGCAAACAAAAAAGCCACGACGGATTCAATGACTGGCCTGGTTTATTTCTATCTTTCTTTCTAGAATCCTTCTACCGCCATCAACTCCTCTCGACAACGACGTCGTTTATGCGCACCGCTTTTCGATTCATATTCGGCGAGCGTAGACACCGCCATGGACGAGAAGTGGAGATCGAGAAAATGGAGATGGAGAAGTGTGGAATGTGAAACGAAACGATGGGACCGGACACTGGAAAACACCTTTTTGAAAATTCGGGGATGTGCTTGAGAAGTCGAATTTAATAACAACAGGTGTGAATTATGGATAGATTTATGAAAAAAATTAATAGGGAAAATATAAAAATTATGACTGGAAAAATAAAAATATTTTAAAAATATGCAATGGTGATAATCTTTGGCGTAACCAAAGGAAAACCACGGCAATTTTTGACAAAAAATGTAGGAAATTGAAATTTTAAAAACGAGTCACGCCATTCGACTCACTTGTCAGCTCAACGCATACATTATCAACGGGGGGAGGGGGAGGAGGGGGGGGGGGGGGGGGGGGGGGGGGAACTGTCCCCCTTCATGTAGCATTGAGCCAAAAGTTAAAGATTCATATAGCCTCGAGGTAGCTTATCCCACCCTCCTTGATCATGTATGGCTCAACGAAACGAGTAAAACGAGATATATATTGTACAAAGGCGCTAACGATTCAAATGGCCGAGTGATGGGCTAGGATTTGTACTTATAGATCTCGGATTAGAATCCTGCGGCAAATTTAAAATTGTTCAAATTTCATGAAAAATTGTGTATATTTCTATTTTGGCCTCTAAAATAATTTTCAATCATTTTTTTGCCAGTAAATACTTCTGGAGCTTTATAGTAAGGCTAGGTTTTTATAAAAGTTAAAACCACTATGCAGCTCCAGCAAGTATTTAATAGCCAAAAAGTGATTGTAAAGTGTTTTAGAAGCCAAAATAGAGATATGCAAACATTTTCATGGGAGTTGGACAACTTTAAATTTTACGAGGGATTCGAACCCGGAGTCTATAAGTGAAAATCCTATCACACTAACCACTCGGCCATGTGAACCGTTAGCGTCTTTGTACAATATATCCTCGTTTTACTCGTCTCGTTGTCTGAGTCGAATGTGATGACTCGTTTTTAAAACTTCGAATTTTCTCCATTTTTTCCAAAAAACCGACGTGATTATCACTCAAAAATTAGCGTTTAAACGTGATTTTTGAGTTCCCGTATAAAATTATGCTAGAAAAATTCATTGAAAAATTTTTTTCAAAAGTGTATCCATGAATTCGAACTAGTACCAATTAAACAAAAATCATTTTTTGAAAAATTTACAATATTCTTACCCTCATCTGTTATTATGGGCCTGACTATGCCACAAGAGCATAAAAAAGAAAAACGTAAAAATATTGGACGCTGGTGGCAACTGAACAAATGACCCTTTGCAAGAAAAATTAGATATTTATTACTGATTCATGAGAATTAAAATCCAGTCAATTTTTTGAAAATGTGGTATGCATTGTAGTATGCAGTAAAAAATAATTGTTTAAAAAATTAACGACCTTAGCAGGATTCGAACCTGCAATCTTCGGTTCCGTAGACCGACGCGTTATCCATTGCGCCATAAGGCCTTATAAGAAAGAAACACAAACAAGCCACTTTAACCTTTGGAAACAGGACAAAGGTCAATATTTGATAATAACTTTCAATCATTGTTGAAATGGAAATTTTTGATAATTTTATAGAATTTTTTCAAATTTTTCAACACAATTTTTTGTTTTTTTTTATCCAAAATTTTGTGGAAAAACATAAGGGGAACAAAGGAAAAATTTTTTCAAAAAAATCATAAATATAAAAGACCAGTTTCTGTGTCCGTTCGTGCGTGTTTCTGTGTCTGTCCGTGAGTAGGGAACCGCGAGATCTCAGGAACAGTAAATCGGATTAACATGCGGTCTTTTTAAATAAGTATTAGGTACTTTTTAAATAAGTAGTTGGTACCAAAAAAGAAATTGTAAACAAAAATTTTTTAAAATTTTTTACCCCCCTTGGGGGACTAAGGGAAAAAATCGAATTTTCAAAAAGTCCTCTAAATCTGTACTCAGCGATTTTCGACATGGGGAACACGATGGCGATATTATTTTTTAACAAGAATTTTTGAAAAAATTAGGGGGTTACCCCCTAAAAATTGAAAAATATGCGAATTTCCAAAATGGCTCCAAATCGGCTAATTTTTTCTACTCGGAAGTTTTCAACTATGGAGGAACACTAATCCGAAAGGATTTTTCAATTTTGGCCTCACAGCATACCCCTACCGAAAGGGTATAAATACCCAGGGGCCAAAATATGCGAATTTCAAAATTGGGACCAAACCAGCTAATTTTTTGTACGCAGGGTTAAAGATACCTTTTGCAACGTAATCGTCTGTAACATCGAGGTCATCGACGTCGATGTTGGTATCTTTAACATCGAAATCTGTGGAGTCAGCGTCTATAACGTCGACGTTTGCGATGTTGACATCAGTAACATTGGCGTAATATTATACGCGAAGATGCGCCAGACCTTGTAAAAAATTAACCCAATAAAACACTGGTGGGTGTGATTGACCAGTATAAAAATCAAATGGTATACAGCTCCGGAGGTTGGGCGAAATGATTTTGTGAAAAAAGTTTCCTCAAATTTTTGCCAAAAAACCTCCGTACGGACAATAGTTTCTGGTGTAAAATGTACCAAATATAATTTTTTTAGCTTTGATCAATAAAACTCTCCTCTACCACAGATGTCGCCAGTCAAATTTGTCATTTGAAAGATCGTCCATCTCGGAAACACCTTTTGGCTTTTTTCATACTTGGTAAATATTTGCATAAGTTGTGATCCACATATGCCATTCACAGAATTGAGAAAAGAAGATCCGGATAAAGTTTGGACTTGGAAAAGATAGATAAAAATTTGAATCTTCCTACTTTTTTAACCAGTCAGCTCTGTATGACTGCACCCAGTTTGATTTGTATTTTAAGTTTTATAAAAACTTTATTAAAAAAATAAAAAATTTGCATGTACACTGTATAATGGAATCAACGGCACTTGGTATATCTTAATTAATAAGTGAAACACTGTCAAAGAGGAAAATAATGACCCGACATTTTACATAAATATAACAAAAATATTATATTCAAACATTTTAAAGAGCACCAATATTGTAATGAAATTATAGAGCATTTCCCGCCAAGATAAAAAAGTTCATCACCTATGATCAGGGGATAGAGTCTCATTTTACATTCAAATGGTCGAGGNATATTGTAATGAAATTATAGAGCATTTCCCGCCAAGATAAAAAAGTTCATCACCTATGATCAGGGGATAGAGTCTCACTTTACATTCAAATGGTCGAGGGTTCAATCCCGCCAGGGTAAACAAATTTTTTGACTGATCCAAAAAATTTGTTAAAGGAAACCTCTCAGAAATTAGTCGATAATTTTTGCCTTTCAGTTTTTTCTTAAACACTATCCACTGAGCTATACAGTCACTCGATCTTGGCAAGATCGAACCTCCGATATATGCCCCAGAAAAGATCATGACAGTTTTTTTTCAAAAAGAATTTTGACCCTAGTGGGATCGAGCCCTCGACCAGCAAGACGTTTACCACTGCACCATGGGTAATAAATTTCCACTTTATAACGAAAAATGCTCTATAAAAAGTAAAATTTGAAAGGCGTTCTTTAAAATTAAATCATTAAAAATTTGATCAAAATCTGCTTGGTGTAACACTTCCATTTGAGCCAATCGGGCTCATACTAGACCTTGATTGAATTTTGGCTTCGATTTGGGGTTGTTGGATTTTCTTTCGGAGCACAGTGACGAGACGTTTTTGTCTAAAAATGTGATTTTTTAGCATTTTTTGGAAGTCGAGAACTTTTTTATCTTCCACCTTTGACCTTTTTGTTAAAAGCCGACAAAGATCTTAAGTGTGCCAAGAGCAAAAAAACAATAGAATCATAAACTTGAGAAATATGAAAATTTTTCATTGGGACCCCTGAGTTGAGTTTTGTTAATAAGTTTTGTGGCTCAAGTTTTCAGGCTCAAGTATGTTGTGAAATTTCTCAAAAGTATGCCATTTTGAGTAAAGTAAGATCAAAGACCTAGCCGACTTATAACATGGTCAACCGGAAGCTTTCGGCACGGATTTGGTTGCACATAGACGGACAGCCACTTGAAACCCTCTCTATCACGTAATCAAATACGAATTTTGGGGATTACAGGTTGTTTATACTTTTAGGGCTAATTTGTATTTGTAATAAGGGGGTAAATTTTTGGAAAAAAACTTTTTCACAGATTTTCTAGAATATCAACAAAAATGGCAACTTTTTATCAAAATGGAGTTTAGGGGTCATCCAGATATTACGTAATCAACTTTTTGGTGGTTTATCCCTCCCCCCACATGATTACGTAATACCTGGATGTCCCTTTATTGAGGTTTATCAAGATTAGAAAAAATTGAAAAAATCTCACTTTTCCAACTCCGTCCTCAACTTTTTGATCTCTTCTTCATCGTGGCTAGGAGTAATAGATCTTTCTGACATGGTATCATAAGTCAAATTGCTCAGACTAGCCGTGAATTTTCTTGGCTTAGCTACTGGCTCACCATTTCCATTTACTTTTAACCTAAAAATTTTAAATTTTACCAAACTTAAAATTTTTTCTTACTTCTTCAACTCCTCTTCGAGCCCTTCTTTTTCTACTTTTATGGCTTTCACGGTGTCTGCATTTTTCTCAGCCGTGGTTGCTGCCTCATCAAGTTTAGCTTCCAAAGCAGATTTTTGGCGATTCCAATCTTGTTGTTTTTGGAGTAAAATTTTTTCATATTCACGGCGGATTTCATCGTCAGAGCTAGTATCACGTTGTTGTTTGAGCAAGTCACCGGCCAAGCGGGCGTTTTCTTCCATGAGCTCGTTTACCTAAAATTATTTTTTGAGTACAGTCGACTCTCGATAAAACGCCACTCTTCATAAGAGAGACGACACCTTTTTCCCAGGACCGGATCCTTGATCCGGTCCTGGGAAACATTTTCCTTCTTAAAAGTACCTCGATAAGATGTCATCTTGGACCCGGTCCCCAGAGTGATGTCTTATCGAGAGTCGACTGTATCTTGAAATTTAGGATCTAGGAGAATACTGTTTTAGCCTCAAAGATAAAAATACGACTCAATGGCGCAGTGGAAAAGAAACCATGTACATTTTTTATTCAAATTTTACCTTTTGTCGCAACTCATCATCACTAGATACAGCTTCTGGCTTTTTATCCAACTCGGCTTCTAAGAGTTTCAATTTTTCTTGGAGCCTTTCTTTGTCTTTTTTGAGGTCCTCGGCTTGAGTCTGTAGATTTTCTTTTTCTTTGGAGACATTTTCTGATCGTTTGGCTTCGGCACTTAGGAGTTCTGTTAAACGTCTAACATTGTCATTTGCTTCCTCTTGAGCCTGAAAATAAAATATATTATAAATAGGCAGATCGAGCCGAATGAACCCATATGCTGACTGATCAGATCTGAATTAGATCGATTTAGAAGTTAGGTTTAAAAGCCCAATGTTAAGCCTAAGCTTAAGCCTAAGCTTAAGCTTAAGCATAAGCCCGATCGACCGATAGATAGATTGGCCCAAAGATTGATTTGTTTTCCTATAAATTATACTAATTTTTATCTTACCTTTTTCAACCCTTCAGTATACTCCATTTTAGCCTTTTCTAACTCAATACCCGACTTCTTTTTCTCCTCTTCCGCATCACCCAATTTTATTTTCAAAACTTCAAGTTGAGATCTCAATTCCTCTTCTCTTGCTCCCATTTGTTGCTCCAAAGACTTTTCGGCTTCATCCAATTTTGACTCCATCAAAGCTAAGGTTTGTTCTAGTTCAGATTTTTCTTGTTTTAGTAAGTTGACATAAGATTCACTCTTGACTAGTTTGTCATGGTCAACTTGGCGTTGTTCAAGTTCAAATGTTAGCTCGGTGATTTTGTCTTTGAGCTCTTGTTTTTCTGTGTCGTTGACTCCGAACTGGGTTTGCATTTGACCTAAATGGGGACGATTATAGTTTAAGGTAGGAATTCGATGTACATGGGGACTAGGCGGTGACCTCATTCCTTGGGGAGAGGCAGTCTCAGAGTCAGAAATTGGATCCTTTGAAATTCTCGGATCCGTGAGCCGCCCATCGCCATCCGGGATCTGGGGACGGGGGGTCCCTTTCCTTGTGAGAAGTTTCTTGGAAGTTCTTTCCACGAATTATCTGGATTTGTTTCTGTACCTAAGCTTGTCCTCAAAACTCCAATTTCCATCTCCATTTTTGAATATCCTTGAGCCTTAGCCTCTTCTTCTTTTAACCTATCTTCTTTTTCTTTTAACTGTTTTTGAACTCCTTCCAAATTGTTCTCCGTCACTTCCAATTTTGCTTCAACTTCGGACAACTTTGTCTTCACTCCAACCAACTCTTTTGCTAAATCCGAACTTCCACTCAATTCTTTCTCTGATTCGCTTAGTTTTTTCTTCAGTTCTTCAATTTTTGCTTCAGAGGAGATTTTATCGGTGCCATATTGAGCAACTCTTTCATTAAGTAGGACATGTTGTTGTTTGAGATCAGTGAGTTCGATTTCGAGGGTAGATTTGGCTTTTTCAGCTATGGCAAGAGTGGTTTCAGCAGTGGAGAGTTTGGTCAAGGTTTCTCGGAGTTCTTCATCGAGTTGATTTTTAGCCGTTCTGAAAATTTTTAAATCAAAGTTTGTTTTTGTGACTTTGAGTTAGCCAAAAAATGATCAGAGCCAACGACGGTGCTATGTCAAATTTTGGAAGGTGACCCTCGGACTTCAATGTAACGCCGTCAATGACTAGAGCCTTTTTTGGTTTTTTCTTGCTTGGAAAGTTCTTAATTTACCTCTGAGCCTGCAAATCAGCTTCTATTTTTGCCAATTTTACAGCATCGTCAGTTTTTGTGGACTCATTAATAGTTTTGAGTGCTAAGTGTTCACTTTCTAAACCTTCAAGCTTGTCTTGTTTCTTGGCAAGTTCCATTTTGAGGGCTTCTAGCTCATTTAATTTTGAAGCAAGCTCTTTTTGCGTCGCCTCAAGTTCATTGGTCTTCAGACTAAGTTGGAATTCTAGAGGTTTGAGGCTAGAGACGAGGTCCTCAGCTTTTGCTTTGAGATCGGATTCATGACTTTTCTAAAAAATTTTCATTAAATGCAAAATTGCTTTTTTCCACATAAAAAATCGCATTTTTGGCAAAAAATGAGAGAATGATGAAATTTTCGGTCAATCACAGATTCTTTTCAGGAGTCTGATCGTTTAAGTTTTTACCTGTTTTTCGACATCTTTCAACTTTTCACAAGTCTCTTCTAACAAAGTCTCCAACCTCTTCTTTTCCACCTCCAATTCTTGAGACTTCGAATGCCTAACCTCGCTCATATGAGCTATCTCTTTCAATTCCATTTCTAATTTTTCACTCTTGCTCTTCAAACTCTGTGCTTCTGATCTCCATTGACTTGTTTCATTTCTAGCTTGCTCTAGTTCATCAGACAACTCTTTCCGAATTTGTTCGAGGCGTTTTTCAGATTCTACTCGGTAGTCGGAAAGTTGGATATCTTGGGCTGCTAGGCGGCTATTTTCTTCTTGAGAATGGTTGAGTGCTGTTTGAGCGTGGCGGAGCTCGGTGGTGAGGCGATCAGATTCATCTTGTTGATCATGGAGTTTTTGGCGAAGCTCGGTGATTTCGGTTTCTTTGGAGCTAAAAATGATAAATATTAAAAATTCATCCTTGAGTTCGTATATATAGGTCTGCCTGTCCAGGTCCTAGTCCAGGTTTATGTCCAGATAGAGGTCCAAATCTGTATCTGGCTCGATGTCCAGGATCAGATTCATATCCAAATTCAGAATCAGGTTTAAATCCAAGTTTATATTCAAATGCAGGCCCAGGTTCAGGCCCATCTCCAGTTCCAATAACAGATCCAGGCCCAGGACACGACGCAGGTCTAGGCGCAGTCCCGGCCCAGCTCCAGACCCAAGTCTATGTACAGGTTTAAGCTTAGACTCAAGTCCATATACAGGCCCAAACCCAGGTCCAGATCCGACATCGATTGACTTCCGTCCACCCATCAGTCATAACTGATCTTAAAAACTCCAAAATTTACAACTTACGTAATTTCTGTCCTAGCCGCTTGTAATGAGTTAACCAGAGTCATAAGCTCTTCTTCCAAACTAGCCTTTTCCATAAGCCTATGATTTTCTTTTTCAAGATTTTGTATCTTCTGCTTAAAGCCTTCGACATCTTTTTGAACTAATTCAAGTTCTGAAGCCTTTTTCGAAACTTGGTCTTGTAGCGAAATCCTAAAATTTTTTCAATTTTCTCTTTTGAGATTGTTATGGTGGTCCCCGATCGATTACAAGTTGAAAATCTTTTGGACGCAAGGGGAATCGATCTCTTGCTAGTGTCGGTGATGCCGAAATCCTTGGCAGCGCACTGGATCACTACGCCATTAAGTCAACTGCTAGCTAATCTTGACTGTGGAATAGTGACAACCACAATAAGATCAACTCTTACTTCTCCTCTTTAACAGCTTCTAACTCGAATTTCGTCTTTTTGAGCTGCTCTTCCAACTCATCAATTTTCCCTCTAACATTTTCTAATTCAGAATTTTTCGATTCTGAGCCAGTTTTGGCAAGTCTAAGCTCGGTTTGTAGGGTTTTTAGACGATTTTCGACGTCCATATAGCTTTGATCTTTGTCCTAAATTGTGTAGAATGATAAGTTTTGAGAGTAAGTGATACTTACTTTAAGCCCAGCTTCCAAATCTTCTATCCTGTGGTTGGCAACGGTTAGTTTATGGCTGATTTCATCGGCAAGAGTTTGACTAGATTCTGCTGAAGACCGGGTTTCTGATAGGGATTTTGTGAGCTCTTCCTAAAAATAAGCAAATTTTGATTATGTAGACTAATTTTTGAACTTAAAATAAAAGGTTGAATCTTAAAATAAAAGGTTAGTCGAAAATGACAAAACTTGTTCGAATAGATGGGTTTAGGCTTATGCTTAGGCTTAAGCTTAGGCTTAGACTTAGACTTAAGCATAGCCTCAGTTTTAGGCTTATGCTTGTGCCACATTTTTTAGGCTTAGATTTAAGCATATCTATNCTTAAGCTTAGGCTTAGACTTAGACTTAAGCATAGCCTCAGTTTTAGGCTTATGCTTGTGCCACATTTTTTAGGCTTAGATTTAAGCATATCTATCAACTTACAATTTTCTTTGACTTTTCTTCTAAATTTCTCTGCAGATCCGACAATTCATTCGATTTTGAAGAACCCAAAAGCACAATCTCTTCTTTTTGTTTTTCAAATTCATGAGATTTTTCTGAAGCTATTTTTTCAGCTTTGTCTAATCGAATTTGCAGGGTTGTCAAATTTTGTGTGAGATCGGAAATTTTTTGAGCAGACTCTTCGGAAGATTTTTGAATTATGGCAAGTTTTGAAGACGCATCGGCTAGTTGGGATTTTGTTGTATCAAGTTGGGAGTTTGTTGTATCAAGCTCTTGTTTTAAGCTTGAATTTTCGGCTGTCAGACGAGAAACGACGGCGGGATCTTCTTTGGGCTCCTAAAAATATGTTTTACATAGAAACCAAATTTGGACAATATAGACCCTTGAAGGCTTAGTTCCATGTTCTTTAGCCCTAGTGAGCTGGGGAATGTGTTTGAGAGGTATTGGATCTGTGGTCATATGNTTACATAGAAACCAAATTTGGACAATATAGACCCTTGAAGGCTTAGTTCCATGTTCTTTAGCCCTAGTGAGCTGGGGAATGTGTTTGAGAGGTATTGGATCTGTGGTCATGTGGCATAGTTAGCACAGTGGTGGGGGAAACATGGTAGCCCCCGTAAGTACGTCACTTTCCCATCCCTTTTCTAACCTGTTTGGCTAGCCGAAGTGACTGTAACGCCGCCGATTTTATCTGCAATTCTTTTTGATAATCAACAATCTCTTGATTGAGCCGATTCTTCTCGAGATCATGCGTGGCTCTAACCCTCTGTAGCTCATCTTTTAGTGTTGATAATTCATTTTCAGCATTTTGAAGAGATTTCTCAGAAGTGTTGTTTCCATTTTTCAAATTTTGATACTCCGATTCAAGAATTTGGAGTTTGTCTTTTAGCTGTTGATTTTCTTCTATGACTTCTTTAGAAGGCTCTTGACCACGGGTGTCAGCGAGTTGACCTATGAGTTGGTTTATCTAAAAGTTAACTTTTTACAAGGATTGCTGTATTTGGTAACTACCTGTAAAAATAACTCATGTTTTTCATTTTCCTCCCGCTCCAGCTGCATTTGCAGCTCACGTTTTTGGCCTTGTAAAGTTTGGACATCGACAGGCTGACGTGATTCCAAGACTTTTTTATCTCTTNTTTTCCTCCCGCTCCAGCTGCATTTGCAGCTCACGTTTTTGGCCTTGTAAAGTTTGGACATCGACAGGCTGACGTGATTCCAAGACTTTTCTGAAAATTTTAAGAATATAGTCTGTTTCACGAGTTTTTGTAAATACGATTTTTTCACCAATTTTTTAATTCTTTTTTGTTAAAATTTTGCATCTTTAAAATCATTCATGAACAGGTTGTTGAAAAACCTCCAAATAGCACTTATCCTATGTCTTTTCTTCTCGGTCAACCTCACCTACAAAAAACTCCTAATTGGAAGCACCTGAGTCAAGTGGTCGGCTCAGGACTTCCGTCAAAAAGGTACACTCCTTGTCCCAGACCTATTGGAACTTTTCGACTAAGAATGGTGCCAGGAAAAGCAAACAAAAACAAATTTTTGACCATATATTCCATTTCCTTTTAAAGGAAGGAAGCCCGATTCCTAGACGGATCCGATTGCGCGTTCGGGAGGATGAACGAAAATGGAGGTGGGGGGAAAGGTCACAGGTCAATGTAAGAAATGGTAAATTGAGGGAGGGTATAAAAAATTAAAATTCGAAATTTTGTCCATCTTTTAGGAGCACAAAAAATTTGTGTACTGCTAAAAAATTCCTTTTTTTTAAACATGAACCCGAAATTTTTTCTTAAAGTGATCCCTATAGGTATAATTTTATGCGGAAAATCGATTTCACATATTCCCAAAGCACAAAAACGCTTTATTGACCCTGATTCAGGGGAAAAATTTATGAAGCGAAAATGGTCATTTTTCGCTTTTTTTCCCGAATCAAGGCCATGGAATTGTTTTTGTGCTTCGGAAATGTGCGCAATCGATTCCCCGCATAAAATTACTCCATAGTGGTCAGTTTTAGTAAAAAAATTCGAAGCTACTATACAATAAAAGGGAGGCCATCCACGTGAAAAAAATTTTGAAAATTTTGTTCTGAAAATGACACCTTTAGGGGTAAAAATATGCGGGAAATCTGAATTTGACATTTTCGAAGCAACAAAACGCTCCCTGATTCAGGGAAATCCTGTGTATTGAAGCTAAAAATGGGATTTTTGTGACTTTCTGCTTCAATACTCAGGTCTTCCCTGAATCAGTGAAATGTTTTTTGTTTCGAAAATGTCAAATTCGGATTCCCCGCATGTTTTTAACCCTAGAGGGGTCATTTCCAGAAAAAAATTTTTACGTGGGTGGTCCCCTATTGTGTAGTGGTTCCAAAAATTCAAGTCCGAATTCATGTGGAAATCACAATAGTGCACTTTTTGCCTTATCCTGTACAACTACATTCATGAGAAACTTTATTTTACCTTTTCAAAAATAAATATTTCACAATTTCATGCATAGACATAGCAATCTTTTTTAATATTAATTTTATATAAGACAAACCTGTTAAGCACCCTATATTTATACATACAATCCATGTTTTGTCAAAAATATACGAAAATTTTTGCAAATTGGGTGACAAAAATTGGATTTGTCTTGTTGTGTTGACTAATTTATGCAAAAGCGCTTAAGATTCGAAGTATGATCAGTGGCATATGATTTTTTTGGTAAATTTTTTTTTACTATTTACGATTTATTAATGTAAACATGAAAACATTTTATTAATTTTTTGTTGCAAAAATGAAATGGAATGCAAAATTTTTGTTTTAAAAAAATTTTTAAATGTTATTTTTAAAATGGGTCAAAAATTTTTCATTGTTTCTAAAAATTACAGTACCCTTTTTTGTAATAACCATTTTGTAATGTTTACTCAAGATTAGCATAATCTTAATGAAACTCGTTTTTTATCTTCTTTTTGGAATAAAAATTCTTCACGGTTCTTCAGTCCGAATAGGAGGCCTATACTAATGTTAATTGGTCACTTCTTGAGAATTTTTTTGGTTGCGCATGACTGTTTGCTTTAAAGATTTTTGGGAGATTTTTAAGCAAGATGTGAAAAGTTGTGGGTTGAAAATTAGGGGCTAGTTTAAAAAAAATGAATTTTTGGCCTTAAAAATTGAAAAAATTAAATTTTTTATGTACAGGGTGATTAAAAAATTGAGTTTTTGCACATTGTTTCATGAGATTTGGGATCCGAAATTTTTCTCTCTAAAAAATGACCCTTCTAGGAGCATTTTAACGATTAACTCAAAAAATCTCTATTATATAGGCTAAATCTATAGGCCGTTTCGCTCACCATTGTTCATTATTTTATTTCGCGTGCCTTGAGCGCGTATATAAATTAACCTATTACATTAAACGTGTAATGTCTGTGTGTTTGTTTGTCTATCGGACGATCCCGGGAATGTTAGATTTAAACTCCGAGTGCCATTGCAAAAGTGACCACAGGAAAACAATTTACATAGGGGTTATTTTTACGTAGTACCGGTGGTCTAACGCTAGCGATTTCTCCGAGAGTGACTCCGAACGGTGCTCTCGATATACGTAGTCAATCTCGGGAACAAGAGATTTAAACCCCCCCCCCCCGTGCTAAAATAAAAGTTGTAGGGAACGATGAGAAAAGACCATAGACACCAAAAAATCGAAATTGGATACAAAAAATTTTTCACTTTAGATCAATCTCAGAGCTTGATTTTCCTTCGGGAGTGTCGCTCGGAGTCACTCTCAAAAAAATCGCGAGTGCGGGACACTCGGCTCCGATACTTATTTTTTTGCGGGGCACAGCACCAAAGAGGAAAAGGTGCAGGCAATGGTCAAAAGTATAAAAAAATTCGCCAATCAACTCAACTCACCGAGCGCCTCAAATTGAGTACCATATCGTGGGGTTTTAGGGGGTTTGACCCGAAAAACTTTTTTCAAAAATCTGATTTTTTAAACACCCTGCTGTGCATTTTTAAAATTGATCAAAATAAAAATTTTAATTACTTACTTATCTCTTTCCAATTTTTCCAATCTTTTCTTCAATTGGTCTACCTCATTCGTCCTTTCTTTGAGTTGTTTCTAAAATTTAAAAATTTTGTTGGTAATTTTTTAATTTGGCACAATTTCTACTCAAAATATTATTTTTCAAACCCACCTGTAATAATTGTACATTTTCCATCACCTCAAGAGTTTAGAAAATTTTATAGAAAATATAGAAAAATGATATCTCATAGAAAATTTTTCACACAAAAATTAGAATTTTCAAAAATTGTAAGAATTTTTTGAAAATCCTAATAAGATAAGACTAGAAAAATACAAAATTGGTCATTAAAAATGTATCTAAAAAATATCCAAATTACAAAAAACCGCACATTTTGCGATTTGTTCAAATTTCACTAAAATAACCACATATATATGGAGATTTCTATGCAAAAATTTGTTGCTTGCATTGCCTAACAAGAAAACAATTCCCT
The DNA here is from genome assembly GCA_900406225.1 of Acrobeloides nanus. Classification (NCBI taxonomy): domain Eukaryota; kingdom Metazoa; phylum Nematoda; class Chromadorea; order Rhabditida; family Cephalobidae; genus Acrobeloides; species Acrobeloides nanus. The sequence goes on from OZJO01001410.1 coordinate 50,651, forward strand.
GGCCTCAAATTAGCTTATTTTTGCTTTACTACATCACTTCTTCCCTGAATCAGGTTAAAAAAGCGTTCAGATTTTTTCATAGAGCCCCTCACATATAGGATTATTTTGATGAAAATGAAAAATTTGAAAAAATCACAAAATCCGATTTTTTATCACCCTGTCCACTGTCAAACACGGCATGAATTGATGAAAATTTATTAAATTTATACAGGGTGGCGCAAAATTAAGTTCTATTCTTCTTGAATATTGAAAGAATATTAAAAAATTTCTTAACAAATTACAATTTTGAAACGTTGCCAAAAATGCATCATAATCGATAAAAGTATAATGTTTACTAAAAAAATCCTAACTAGAAAATATTGTTGATGTGTTCACGTCACCACTCAAAGCGTGTTTTACGTGTGTTACGTGGAAGAAAAGTGGAAAAGTGTTATGGAAGAACATAAAAGCCGCGTCAATCGGCTCGGTTGTTAAGTAGCCGTCATATAATCGTCCATTTTTATTTTATACACATTGTCTATAAGCCAGATTTTTTGGAAAGTAGACATTTTTTAGAAGTAAAAAAAAGTTTTTGAACAAGAAATAAGCATTACTTGGTGGTTAAAAAAGAAAATTTTTGTTAAATTTGAAGTCATATCAAAGTGGCTAGCAGCTTACACGCACAAGTCTGAACGTCGCTGGTTCGAACCCCAGCCCCTCAACAAAGTTTTTTACTCGGAAATCAAGAATATGTTTTTCACGAAAATTGGTACACTACCGTTTTTGGGGTCACTGATTTTAACAATTTTATATTGAAACGCTCGGATTACCGTTCAGCCACCCTCGGAGATATACTTGAATAGGGGGTCGTAATTACGACCCCCTGCGCCGCGAGGGCCCCGAAAAATGGGGGGGGGGCGACGAAAGGCAAAAATTTTCCGAAAAA
>OZJO01001411.1:0-11158 GCA_900406225.1 Acrobeloides nanus
CCCTTTTTTGCTGCTATCATGGAATTTCTTTTCGACTCAACATTATGTCAACATGTTTATCTCTATATTTTCCTTCTCCTTCTAAAGTCTTAGGATATATTTTCCTTCAAAAGCTTGCACCGCGACATTTGTTAAGGGTTTGAAGCCGATAGTGCATGGGGGATCTCCACCAAGGACGTAGCTGGGGGGGGGGGTGGAGTCCGGTATGGGGAGGCAATACAAGATTTGGGGAGCACTTTTTTGCATAAATGAAAAAATTAATATTTTATATAGGAAAAAGTAGGACATTTTTTATTTTAAAAATAGTGAAATTTTAGATAAAAAATGACATTTTTCAAAAATCTTTTAAAATTTTCAAAACATAAGAGGACCCTTAAGTTTTTTCAGGCCTTCAGCCGGATTGGATGGGGGCACAGGTACTCCCCCCCCCTACAGCTATGCCCTTTGTCTCCGCTATCTGAGTGGGAATGGGGGTTCCATTGGCAACCCCTGTTCATCTATGCCCAAAGGTGGCAATAACATAGGGAGAAGGGTCGACGAGACTCGAGTCCACAACAAAAATCATAAGTGACCTTTTTTGTCTAAACTTCGGTCTTCAAAAACAAAAATGAGACATTATGTTTATCCAATCTGTTCTTTGAGGGACAATGCCAGGAGTGTACCATCCCTCTTGCCTACTGCTGAGGCACGGCGTACAAAAATTCCGAAAAGGTGTTGTCAAGGGTCAAAATTTAACAAAAATGTCGCTAATCGACTCTGCTCGCTGAGCAGAGTCGATTCAAAACGAGTACTATATCATGTGTTTTGAAGGGTTGATTCATGGCCGAGTGGCTAAAGTGATAGATTTTCAGTTTATAGGTCGCGGGTTCGAATCCCGATTCAAAATTAAAGTTGTCCAAATTCCATGAAAATTTTTGCATATCCATATTCTGGCTTCTAAAACACTTTGCTATTATTTTTTTGCCATTAAATTCTTGCTGGAGCAGTATAGTAAGATAGGTTTTAACAAAATTAAAATCATTATTACTATACAGTTTGAGCAAGTATTTAATGGCCAAAAATGATAGCAAAGTGTTTTAGAAGCCAAAATATAGATAAGCAAAATTTTTTCATGGAATTTGGACAACTTTAATTCTAATAGGGGTTCGAACCCGCGATCTATAAGCTGCAAATTTGTCACTTTAGCCACTCGGGCATGGGTAAACTCCCCCTAAAAATCCATGATATGGTACTCATTTTGAAGCGCTTGGCGAGCATAGTCGATTGGAGACATTTTTTTAAATTTTGACCCTTGCCAACGCCTTTTCGGAGTTTTGGTATGCCTGAAGAATGGAGGTGATCATAGTTTGGTATATAAATTTTAGGCCTCACCCTTTAGCTTTAAAATGCATTCGCTTATCTTTATTCTTATTTTTTTACAATTATTTTTTGTGTGTGAATAGAAAGTTGAGTGAGAGAATAAAATCGATATTCATGTTGTTTACCAGTTTTCTGTTTGCAAGCCAAGGCCGCCCTATCCTTCTTTTAGAGAAAACACGTGGTCTGTTTAATAGCAGTCAAATGACTTTTTTTAATACATTTCTTTGATAGTGTTTTATATATTATTTTATTTAGAAATGAAGCCTGTTGGTGAATTTAGGAGGAGGACAAAAAGTAGTACTAAATCTATTTCTGAAGACACTTTTAATATCGAAGGTATTTCCTTTTATAAAAATGAAAATTACACAATTTTAACTAGAAAATTTTTCAATAGAGAAAGTTTAAAAATATCTCCATCTTCAAAAATAATTTCGAGATTTTTGAAAATTTTGGAAAAAATTTTGGTTCATTTTTAGACATTCCGCCAATCGCAAAGAAAATTGAAGATGGAACATATCAGCCACCTGTCTTAAAGCCAGCTAAAAAGCACTATTTCCCTCAAAAAAATCCAAAACGAATTGTAGCGGGTAAAAAGGCTGCAGAAAAACGAAGAACTAAATCTGAATCGAGTAAATAAAAACCAAACGACACGCGGGCTTTATCGGGTGGCATTAAAAATTTAGTTTTTTTCCAGGGTGTTCATAAATGACACGTTCCTCATTATTTTCACAAAAATTTTCTCCGAAACAGAACAACTTTCTAGAATATTACTGTTTTCTTTTCACAAAACTTGTTTAATAAGTGATGCTCTATAAAGTTGTTCGGTGTGATCATTAATGAGAATGAGAAATATAGTCGAAATTTTTTTGGCTACCACAGAACTTTTTATTGAATCAGGCAACGTGTAGTTTGAAACGCAAAGAAGCTTTTTTGATGCATCCCTGCGTGGTCGTATGGCGAGAAAATTAGGATTAGTTAGTACTATATAGGATCAGCGTTTTTTTCGTTTCAATGTACCTGATTTAATAGAAAGTTCCTTGGTAGCCAAAAAAATTTCGACTATAGCATATTTATGAACACCCCTATATATTTTACTTGTTTAATACTATAAGTATTTATTATTTTCATAAAATAATATAAAGTTTATAATCAATTAGTTTCATCAAACATAATTTGAGCAATAACACATAGAATTTCTTCATGATTTGAATCCAGATTAAAGTCGTACATAGGAATATTGATTTGATAGGTCTCTAAAATTTCTTTCGTATTTAAAAATATATTCTACATTACCATCCAATCAATTAATAATAGCTGCAAATTCCGACAAGTCTAATTTAAATTGAAAGGTTTAATTTTTTCCTCGGCCTAGTGAGCAGTTATGCGCCATGTCATATGCATCTCTAAAATTGCTGATGCAAAGAAGTACAGGGTGTGCGGAAATTATCCAACCCTCTATTGTCGGATACTTTTCACCATAACTTTTGTTAGGAACATCTATACATCGAGATCTTGGTGTCTTTTTAAAGCTCACGTTCATAGCTTTAAAATGACACCAGATCTCGGCGTATGGTTGTTCCTATCAAAAGTTTTTTTCTTTGCCACATTTATGCAAATTTTGCGCAAAATTATTCTTTTGAAAATATCAAATGTAATTTTTTTAAATCACTTAAAGATAAAAATTTCAGGGAGCTCGCTTTAATAACTAGATCATATTGAATTCGAAATTTCAAAAAAAATTTTCAACTTATGAAAACATTTTTTTGAAAGTCTTGAAAGACATGAATTTTCAAAATATCATGTTTGTTAGCACTTGTTTATTTCGATGGAATGTCCCATTAAAATTTATTTGTATCATAAATATACTTAAAAATTAAATGTATTTAAAGTAAAAAAAAAGTCTTAAAAAAGGGGGACTGAAGATTGCGACTGGGTCCTTGAAAAAATTTTCAAACCAAATTTTTTTCAAAAATGACCCTACTGGGGGGGGGGGGGGGGGTTTTCTATGCGAGAAATCGATTATGCGCATTTCCGAAGCGTGAAAACCTATACCAGGGGGTATTGCACAAAGTGAAAAGTGCAAAGTTGGACAAAAAAAGCACTTTTTTAATGCATATTTTTCAACTTTACACTTTTACTTTTGTGCAATATCCCCCAGATCATCAAAATGGCATAAAAACCTACTTCGGATCCTAAAAAAATTTTGTTATACAAAATTGTGCATATTTTTGCGTTTTGTTTATTTTTTTGGTTTTTCGAAGGCGTTTTTTGGTTTTTCGAAAGCTAATATTATACAAAGAAAAATTTTTTCATCGATGTTGAAACAAAGGAGGTGGAAATTGGGGGAAAAAGCCTAGTTTTGCCATCGTCGAGCTAAGCCAAATAGAAAAACTTCCTCAACGATGCACGGAATGCGGAAAACTTCCTGGAGGCCAAAAGAAAGGAAAATCAAGGACTATAAATTGGCAAGAATGGTAAGAAGCGGAACATTTTACAAAATAAAATCTTAGGCACCAATTTTACTACGGTGTTGAGGATTCAGCAATGGTGAGGATAGTGGTGTTGATAAATAAGTGTTTCGCTTTGATTTGTTGTGATAAAAACATTGATTGAGATGGATTAAGACATTTTGATGGTCTGGCATAGGTTTTCACGCTTTGGGAATGCGCGCAATTGATTTCTTGCATAGAAAAACCCCCCAGTAGGGTCATTTTCGAAAAAATTTGGTTTGAAAATTTTTTCGAGGATCCAGTCGCAATCTTCGGTCTTTAAAGTATACATAATAAACTTTTTGAATATAATTTTTGTTCTCGAACTTTCGTCATGTTCACATGATCATAAATGATGTAATTATAGCCTTATTGAGACTTAATTTTATGATAAAATTAAGAATCGTACTTAACACTAAAATTGCAAAATGTCGTCAGCTAACATCTCTTGTCTTCAAATTTCTTCCGAGGATCTCGTTTTTCTTGATTCCCTTGAAAACATCTCAAACCTACTTTATTTCATCGCTTGCAACATCCAACTCGTTCTATGTTTTTATTAGCTCTAAATCGATTTGTCATCTTATACTTCCATAAACACTATTATGACCTACTTTTTGACCGTCAACGCCTAATTTTCATCGTCTGTGGATATGATATTTTCATGATTTTTGTGTGTTTTTTTCTCGGAATATCGCTCATGCTCAACATATAGGTCAGGGGGTTGTCCTAATCCCATATTTCATCTGTACTTTTCTTATAACCATCAAAATCAGACAATTGTCAAAACTTTCAGCGATAAATTCTACATTAAATGACTCGAAAAGAACGGTTTTTGTGCTGTTTATTATGGCGATTTTTTATTGTATTTATTTTTTATTGGAGCTATTCGTAAATTTGTTTAGCGAGATTATCCAAAAGACTGAGTTCTGTGAAGATTTTGTTCATGCCTATGTAATTTTATTACCATTACATGAGGTTTTAGTGCACTATATTGTAATTATCGATGTTGTCGTCTCTTTAATCGTTTTCAAATCGTACAAACGTGTAATTAAGATGATGTTTAAAAGAGTTTTTATGTTTCTAAAGCATGATTTTGTTAAGATTTTTAAGAAAAAAGTTTCTGTTCCTACCGCTGTTGTAATATATTGAATTAATAAAGTTTTTTATTTTGATAAAAGGAAATAGAGATGGAAGTTATCAAAAAATTCTAACAAATATCGGCTCTATTGCACTTTAAGAGTCCAATTTGCTTTCAGGAGTCTGATCAACTTTTAAGAGTCCAATACTTTTTTAAAGAGTCCAATCAACTTTTAAGAGTCCCACAATTTTTTTAAGAGTTCAATCAACTTTTAAGAGTCCCATAATTTTTTTAAGAGTCCAAATCTAGTTTTATTTATTTTCAACGTAAATTCACAATTTTTAGCAAAATATAAAATTTCAAAAATATAAAAAATTTATATTCATAAATCGTATGTAATGCGAATCTCTTCCAATAGGTTCTGAAATATTTTTTTATTTTCATGATAGCGGCGGAACATATATTGGTACAGGTACGTTGGAAGCAGAGCTTCAGTTGTGCCATGAAGATGTTTTAAACTGCGTTTTAGTGCAGACCATGTGGCCTCGATCGATTGAGTATGAATATTTCGATCTGTAGGATCAACAAAATGCGTTTTATGGTTGAAAAAGACTCATCTGAAAAAAAATGATGATATTGCATTACGCGTAGGCCTAAGCCTAGGCATAGGCCTAAGCATAGGCCTAAGCCTAGGCTTAGGCTTATGTCTAGGCCTATGTCTAAAATTGATATTTTTATACAAACAATACATGAAATAGTCATCTACCTTAAATTTAATGTACATAATTGGACCCCCTCTAGGGGGATCAATTAACGAGGTTTCACTGTATTAATAAGAAATAAATTTTGGACTCTTAAAAAATGTATTGGACTCTTAAAAGTTGATTGGACTCCTAAAGTGCAATAGAGCCCAAATATCTATTATTAACATCGTACCAGTACGACAACTTGCGGTTTCTGCGTCGTACCTGTATTTTGAATGAAAAGTACAACGCGTGGTACGACAGAAAGGATCAACGGTACGACACCAAAGTACGACGACAACTTGCGGCCAGCCTTAGCCTAGAAAGTCTTTTAGGCAATTGTTTAGGAAAACTTTTAGGAATTTTAAATTTTAAAATTTTTATTAAATTTAAAAATATAATTCTTTGGATTAATTATTTTTTGACAGCAATGCAACTTCAGCTTCAGTAAAGATAGTTCTTATGCATTTTGGGCCATCTTTTTCAATGCACTTGTGCGAAGGTGGACATTCTTTAGCTTCGCATGCTAAACAGCAACAAAAAATAAATGAATTTTTAAAAAATTTACTTCCAGGTGCAACACATTTAGGCACTTTTTTACAAGATCTTCCTATACAAGGAATAGTGTGTTCAACACATACTTGTCCAGAAGGGCATGTAAGTGAATTGCAGCCTAAAAGTTGTTCAAATAAAAATTTTGAGCCGGTAACATCGATTTTGGTCCTATGCCTACTTGCTAATAGAAACGGATGTATATCGACCCCCCCCCCCCAAGAAGAATTTAGACCTTGTAGTGCCAACAGCAATTTAACTTTGTTAATCGCCGTTGGCACTAATATAAAGTCGGCTCTCAATACGAGTCATTCAGTGACCGCTATGATGTAGTGGTTCAATGCGCTGCCAAGAAGTTCGGCTTCACCGACTCTAGAAAGGGTTCGGTTCCCCTTGCGTCCAAAAAATTTTGCCCTGCAATGGAAATTTAAGAGGAACCAGTGGCATATACAATAAGGGGACGAACAAGAATGGGACACAAAAACGGGGCGACAAGAATTGGGCGATCGAACGGAGACGACTTTTTTCTTCAAATCTCAGCTCCTTTAAGGAATTTTTAGACAGTGTAAAAGACTTTTTTCTCAATTTTATATCCTGAGTAAAAAAGTTTTTGACACCATATCAAAATTCCTTTTAGGAGCCGAGATCTGAAATCGTTCCATTCTTGCCGTCCCGTTTTTGTCTCCCGTTCTTGTCATCCCCTTATTGTTCATCCCGTTTTTGCGTTGATTGAACGATCGTTCCCTCCTGTTATTGTCCATGCCGAACCAGTGATCGATCGGGGATCACAAAAACTTTGATCCCATGCCGACTTTCTAATAGAAACGAACATACATGCACAAGCAGGGGGATGCAAGTTGGTCGAATACGAATTGATCGCTGGCCAAATACGAATGCCGGTCGAATACGAATTGATGGCTCGATGCGACGAATGAGGGGTTGCAGCACCCCTCCCCCTTGTGCATGTATGGAAACGAATACATGCCTCCCCAAGAAGGGTTGTGTTAAATGATTAAAAATACCATTAACTGTGTCAGGAAGGCAAATTACGATAGGTCTACAAGGAGAATTTTGGCATTGGACTGGTTTTGAGTAAATTTCACAATACGTTCCAGGTGGACAAAATCTGTCCACGCACTCTAAAAAAATGTTCTTCGTAAACATCATATTATAAAAAAAATTTACGTACGTTCAAGATAAGCTTTGTCAGTAGGAAGGGTAAATGCCAAAAAGATGAAATTTGCCTACAAAAATGTTTATTACTAAAGTTAACATGATTGAAAAAAATTGTACCAATAAAAGAAGCCCAAACATTTTCAAGTTTAGAAAATAAAAGTTTCAACTTTACGTGCTACCCCTATTTGTTTCATAATAGAAACAGAGACTAGTAAAAAATGAAACAGGTTTAGTTGTAAAAATAATTTTCAAATTCATAATTGATCACAATCAATAAACACCAAAATAACCTTTCACAAATTTTTTCCAAAAATGCACAAAACTGCCTTGTTTATTTTTTTTATTGCTTGAAATTCTTTTAGCTTAACAATGAACATTTTTCCAGTCGTATGATTAATTATCGATTCAAAATGACTGCCGCGAAACCCCATATGGAATATGCTCTTTGACTTTTTACTAGAGCTTTCAAAAATATACAAAAATGCTTTGTTTATTTTACTTTTTCATGCTTGAAATTCTACAGGGTGATCCAGATGAATATACAATGAAATAAAATTTGATATCTCGGTATAGAAAAAAGATTTTTATATGCGCTTGTTTGCAAGTTACTAACCACGTGCCCAACTTTATCTTTAGGCAATTTTTAAAAGTACGACTGCGCCGAACGGGGCACCAAACGGGGCGCCGAACACGCCAAACGGGTCCCAATTAGGCTTAGGCCTAAGCCTAATTGGAACCCGTTTGGCGTGTTCGGCGCAGTCGTACTTTTACAAATTGCCTATCTTTAATATAGTTTCATGATTTTTGAATAAGTCTGTATATTGAAGTGAGAACCTGAATTTTTTCCCTTAAGGAATTTTTGAAAAATAACAACGCCATTTTGTAGAGAGCATTGAAAAAACGGTACTCCCCCAAAAATCTTATGAAACGAATATATAGTTTTTGAGATAATGGATTTCAAAGTTTGTCAGAGAATCGATTTTTTATAGAAATTTTTTATGAAGAACTTTAAAATTCATTATCTCAAAAACCATATACCCGTCTCACAAGATTTTTGGGGGGTTATCGTTTTTCAATGATCTACAAAATAGTGTTGTTATTTTTCAAAAATTCCTTAAGGGAAAAAATTCAGATTTTCGCTTCAATACATAGACTTATTCAAAAATCATGAAACTATTTTAAAATCAAGTCGGTCGCGTGATTAGTAACTTTCAAATAAACACATATAAAAATCTTCTTCCTATTCCGAGATATCGAATTTTATTCCATTGATCTGGATCACCCTGTATTAGCTTGACAATAGACCTTTTTTCCAGTCACACGATTGATTATCTACTCCAAATGTCTGCCCCGAAAGTGACCCCACATGGAGTCTGATCGTTGAATTTTTACATAGCTAAATGCAAGAAAAAAGATAAGAAAATATACACGTATATAATAAAAAAGTAAGATATTTTTCTTCCTTTCTATTGTATGTAAAATTAAAAATATGGAAACTGACGATTTTATTTTAAAAAGAATACCCAAGAAGGCTAGACCATATGTTGTTGCTACGGCTGGAATTGCTCTACAAGCTAGCTATGGATGGTTTTTGTCTTTTGGTAATAAATTAAACAAAATAATTTTTTGTAAATTTTAGGAAATATTTTGCCATATTTGGTTTCATATTTAAGATGGAAAGTTGATCCAAATCAAACGACTGGGTCCATGATATGGCTTTTGAGCTTAATGAGTAAATTTTTTATTGTTCTAAGCATATAAGGGCAGGGGTTTTTGACCTTTTTTTCGTTTTTCGATTTTCGTTCGTCATGCCCAAAAACGGTGGAAATATTAAAATTTCGATGAAAGAAGTCAAATAAATGCGTTTTTGGATCCCTCGATTTCCTTAAAAACTCTATTTTTTGACATAAAAACTAGATCTCCGCACCTCATTAAATTCAATCAAAAGCTTGTGAGATTTTTAATATATTCACTATACCTCATAATTACGTGGAATTTTTTTTGGAAAAAACGAGTTAACATGTTCCGTGGTTCCCTTGTCAGTCAGGAAGCTACATAGAGAAGAAATCCCAAAAAAAGAATATAATCAACTTGAGTAGGAGGGACAAAACTGGCGCCACTACTCTTCCGGACTCATTATTGCGGACACTACACTTGCGAACGCAAATCTTGCGGACCTACATTGCGGACTAACACATGAGGATAATACATTTGCGGATACTACACTTGCGAACGTAATTTAGTATCCGCAAGTGTTAAGCAGCAAGTGTAGCATCCGCAAGTTTAGCGCCCACAATAGTGGATCTGGAAGCGTGATGGCGCCATAAAACTAACTAGGTTAGAAAAAATTTGAAGGAAACCAGTTTTATAATGTTTCTTGTGAGACATTTTACACAAATATTCAAATTTTAGATGGAATCCCTTTTGCTGTCCTGATTGGTGGATATCTTGAAAGAAAAATTGGAGCTAGACTAACCATTATAATTGGAAGTGTTCAATACACGTAAAAAATTATTTTTAAAGCCTATCCTAACCTCAATCTCTTTCTAGTAGCATGATAGCGCTCTCATATTTCTCCATACAACATTCCTATATTTTGCTCTTGATTACGCTAGGATTATTGCAATGTTTTGGCTCAGGAATAGCCTACAATGCTATAATGATACAAGCTTTAAGGGTATTCAGTTTTTTAGATCAATGTCCTTATAGTCAGAATTTTTACTCCTTCGAGCCCTCAAGGCCCTGGCCCCCAAAAGGTCTGTGCTCGAAACCCCTTAGCACAGACTCCAAATCCCACATAAGGGTTCGGACCCTTGAGCCTGGGCTGACGTATAAAAATTTTTTTAGTGGTTTCCAGGACAAGCCGGCATGGCTAGTGGCCTTATAAGTGCTGGAGCCGGTTTAGGTGGATTTTTTATTGCTCCTATACAAACAAAATTTATTAATCCTAATAACTTACCTGCCAATAAAGATGGGTAAAATTTAAACATAATATTGATTGAAGAGAGTGAAAGGGGGCCGAAGTCCCAAAAGTCTTGATCCCCTTGGGGCTTGTGCCTCTAGAATGTCCCCTTCTAGTCCCTCAAAAGGGAATGTCTGGAAGCGCCACTCTGGGATTTTTCTGGACTCTCGTAGTTGTGTTCAGTATAGTCAAAAACAGTGAAGCATGACAAAATTAGCGACTCATGAGCGGCGTGGTGGAGATATAGTGATTTCTATGTCAAAAATAGCGTTTCCATTAAAATCAAGGGGGTCCAAAAATACCTTTGTATTTTTCATCGAAATTTCGAAAATTTCCACCGTTTTTTGGCTATGGAGAACATTTTATATATTCCAAAAACGATAAAAAATGTCGAAATTTCGATGAAAAAAGTCAAATAAAGGTGTTTTTGGGCCCCCTGATTTCAATGGAAACGTTATTGTTTTGACATAAAAATCACTGTATCTTCACCGGGCCGCTACTTTTTATATTTCACCGTTTTTGACTATACGTTCACACTACTACGAAGGTCCGGAAAAATCCCAGAGTGACACTTCCATAGCAGCCCAAAAGAACCTCGGGGGGGGGGGCTAGAAACTAGGGGTCCGGTATTTTTGTCTGAAGCCCTCAAGGCCCTGACCCCAAAAGGGTCTGTGTTCGAAGCCCCTCGACACAGACTCTAAAGTCTACATAGGGGGTCTAGACCCTTGGGCCTAGGTTTGGGGCATACATGGGCAAAGATCGGAAGAGCGGTTCAGCAGGAATGCCGAGACCGATCTCG
>OZJO01001411.1:11258-22789 GCA_900406225.1 Acrobeloides nanus
AAAAAAGTTTAAAAAATTCATTATAAGCAAAATTAAAAATCCGATTTTTATCGTGAACTTGGCTCAGTGGTAGTGCTCCAAGATTCGAGTCTACAGGTCTCGGGTTCGAATCCCACTTGAGTCGATTTAATTTTGCCATGGTTAGACAACTTTTTTTCAAAAAAATTTTTTTGAATTTTGATCAGAATAGCTGAAAATATACCAATATACCGGAAATTTGAAGGTGTAATCCCGCGTTAAACAAGCTTAATAGTGCGTGCAACAAAGTGTCTTATCAGTATTTAATAGTAAATATGTCTCATGTAACATTAAACAAGCGCAGTAAAAAGCAAACGGAAATTTGCCATAGCATGGCACAACAATATTTTTAAATGTACGGAATGTCGCATTTGATAAGACAAAACGTATTAATTAAACAAGTATAAAACTATAGCGCCTATTCATTTATCAACCTTTAGATTGTTACCAATGTTGCGATCGAAGTGCAGAGAGGCGAAAAGCATGGCTGCTTTCCACTTCACCATGGAAGCTGCTATTAAGAAAGACCAACAAAAGCTTGAAGTTCTACAAGAGATTGGTTCTATTGAAGCATTGAAGGAGGTTGCCTCGAGCCCGGATGAGTTGGCGGCCAAGTTTGCTAGCGATGCATTGACGATAATTGGTGAAGAAGTGCCTTATAAACTATCACAACAAGTGCCTTGCTGGAGTATTAGTGATGTGCAATATTGGGTTGAAAAGGTAAGAGAATAAAATCTATTTCACAGAGAGGAAAAGCGTTGAAAGCATAGTCTAGTGGATAGCATCACAGGTTTCGAGATTGAAGATCCGAGTTCAATCCCTCGAAGTCTGTGATGCTATCCACTAAGCTATATAAACAATTTTTGCATCGAATGAAATTTGCATATTTAGATTGGATTCGGAAGTTTTGCTCGAGCCTTCAAAGACCATATGGTTGACGGAGATTTGCTTCTACTATTAACTGAAAAGGAATTAGAAGAAGACATCGGCATGAAATCAAACCTATTGAGGAAAAGGTTCATGCGAGAGCTCGAAAGCCTCAAGGTATACCCTCATCAGTCAGAATTTTTCATGATAAAACAATTTAGATTGCCGCTGATTACAGTAGTGTTGATGAAAGCCAACTGGATCAATTCCTGATGTCACTTAGCTCGGAGCTTTCCGTCTACACTTACAAAATGCTCGGAAATGGTCTGAATCGAAACTTGCTGCCTCATTTGACAAACGACATGATGAAGACGGTCTGTGGCATCGACAATCCTATCCATAGGCTGAAATTGCGACAAGCGCTTCAAGGTAACAGAAAAATATTTTGAATATTGACACGAAAACCCTAAAACGATACGAATAAAATGAACACATGAAACGATTTCATTTCGGTGTCCGAAAACGGATTTGAATTTGTCTGAATATTGACACGAAAACCCTGAATTTGGTTTCGTTTCATTGTGCGAAACGATACGAATGAAACGAGTTTATTTTCAGACGGCATCCGGAAACGGATTTGAATTTGTCTGAATATTGACACGAAAACCCTGAATTTGGTTTCGTTTCATTCGTATCGTTTTATTCGATCGTTCCATCCTCTCCGTTCAATTACCCCCTTCGTCCACTGTCGTCAATTCGTGACTCATATTTTGTTTTCTAGATAGCAAGCATATTGATGATATCGAAGTGGCTATTTTGAGCAAACAAATCGATGTCTTTATCAGTTATCGCCGAAGCACGGGCAACCAATTGGCTAGTTTAATCAAAGTGTTGTTACAACTCCGCGGTTACAAGGTAACACAAATTTTTCTCATATCATTAGTATATTGTGCAAACTTGGATTCAAAATATTTGTATTGAGTCAATTGTTTTTTAGGTATTCATCGATGTTGATAAGCTGTATGCTGGGAAATTCGACTCACATTTGTTGAAAAACATTCAAGCTGCGAAACACTTCATCTTGGTACTCACACCACACAGTTTGGACAGACTATTGAATGATAACAACTGTGAGGATTGGATTCACAAAGAGCTCCACTGCGCCTTCGAACACCACAAGAATGTGATTCCGATTTTCGATCAGCAATTTGAGTTCCCGGTGGTCGAATCCGAGCTTCCCGATGATATTAGGCAGATTACAAAGTTCAATGGAGTTCGATGGGTCCATGACTACCAAGAAGCTTGTATAGACAAAGTGGAGAGATTCATTAAAGGCGAGCTAAATAGGACGCCTAGTCTTGGACCATCACAGGTTAGCAAAAAAAATTTTGAAAAAAGAAATTATAAAATGTGTTTTTAGCTAGCTGTACGACCGCCCACCACGACGACAACTAGAAAGCCAACATACAAACTTGGCTCTAGTGCGACTACTCAAGTGCGTGGCTCGGTGACCAATGTGGCCAAGCCTAAGCAGCAATTAGAGGCAGGGTCTATAACTTCAAGCTGTAAGTTTTAAAAGTTAACACAGTCTTTTGTGGGGGAGCTCAAAATCAATTCGACGTAGATGGGATTCGAACACTGTACTATGTACAGAGTTCGAACACTGTACTATGTACAGTTGTACTATGTACAGAGTTCGAACACTGTACTATGTACAAGTTTTTAAAGTTAACACAGTCTTTTTGTGGAGGAGCTCAAAATCAATTCGACATAGGTGGGATTCGAACACTGTACTATGTACAGATTCGAACACTGTACTATGTACAGATTCGAACACTGTACTATGTACAGAGTTCGAGTCCCACCTAGAAACGAAAAATAACTAACTCTTCTTTTTTTAGTTCGTTCTTCATCGATGGAAAAGCAGCGAAAGAAGCTCATCTCATCGTCCGTTAGCACAGTCTACAGCGAAAAATAGATCTTAAAAACAAATCACTTATTTTTGTTGAAACGGGTTTTTTGTCTCTATGTATTTCAACGATTCGAATGGTGTCCCGATGAGAAAATTCTATTTATTTCAATTACGAAGTACATGATTCCATATAACACATATCATAGTAGAAACTATTGTTTCTTTTACGTATAAACACATATCACTTATTTTGTTTCCTTTTCAGAGACTAAAATAGACCTCCCCCAGGCCCAAATGGGCCTGGGGTAGGATCCACTCCAAAAGGGCTGAGCTTATACCCGGGTATTCTAGGCCCCCAAATCCCCCTAATGAGGCTGGGCTGATGGGTCTTTTGGGGCATGATTTTAGTCTCTGCTTCTTTCACGATTATTTCTTGTCAACCGAAGCTTTATTCCATTATTGCAAGCTTTTCTCTGCCAATTATTATGTTGTTAAAATTCCTTTCTAGTCTTTGATCTATCTCGTTGTTGTATTCGCTTAATCGGTTTTCTATTGGGCTTAAAACTGGGTCATTTTTCGTTTTTCATTCTAGCTCTGATCAACTCGTATTTCATAAAAATGCTTTTTTCTACTCTTTATTATTAGTACGGTGCTAATCACCTGGGGAGATAACTTGCCTAACTTTTCTTCTATCTGTAAATAAATAGCTCAAAGTTTTTTCTTTTTTATTACAAATATGTATATTTTATATATATGTTATATTTTTTGTTGTTTATGTATTTTTCATTTAAAAAGTATATACAGTTATATAAATGGAATTTATTCAATAAAAATTGATAAAACTAAAGACTTGCACATTGGACGAATCGTAATGGAAAGCCTATAGCACGAAACTTTGTCACCTTTTTTTAAGATGCTAGAACAAGTTTCTAGCCGATTTTATAGTGTTTTTTTGGGGGGGGGGTGTTCCCATTTTTGGCCAACTTTCGACAGCTATGATTATAAGAGATTAATTTTTTCTAAGTTATAATGTTCCAATTAGGATTTTTCATACAAAAATACAAAGCCACGGTGGCACAAGTGGATCGAGAAATGTTGCCGGTTTGTAGGTTCAACTTCAAAAATCTCTAACTTCTCACTGATAAATCGAAATCCGGAAATTCTTTTTGCATTTTATTCCCCCAAAAAAATACTAATTTTGTAGTAAGCGATTTTTTCTGAAACCTTTCTTTTGACCGAAAACTTTAACTTCCAAGTTTACGTTGTTGAAAAACTCGAATCTACGATATCCAACTTCAAAAATCTCCAACTCTTCGGAGACTAATCTGATTTCGATAATTCTTTTTTACATTTTGTAATTTAGGTAAAATGCAAACTTTTTATTGAGCGGTTTTTTCTGAAACCTCTATCCCGCCGAGATATAAGACTTTAAAGTTTTAGATGAACCTACAAACCGGCAACATTTCTCGATCCCTTTAACCTGAAATCGCGCCACCGTGGAGTGCCGCGACTTTTTCTATGTCGCTTTTCAGTTTACCAACCTATCCATCAGATTAGGAAGTCGAAATTGAAACCAGTCGACCAAAAACCGAAAGTGAAAAAAATCGAAAGAAAATTTTGGAGCTACTGAACTTGGGGGAGGGCCACTTAACGTGACCCCCAAGGCCGAAGTAAAAAGCGCCGAAATTTTTACAGAAACACCCCCTAGGGGTAAAAATTGACGCGGAACACGCTGGTGCTATTATTTTCAAACCAAAATCTTCGAAAACATATGAATTTTTGCACTTTTTTATAAAAAAATTTGGTGTAACAAAACCGAAACATGTTTTGAAAAACCGAAAAAAGTCGAAACCAAAATCGTTCGAGAAAAACCGAAACCGATCCATTTTCTATCGGTTTCCTAACTTTACTACCCACCTTGCTCATGTATGAAATTTTCAGCTAACGACTAGTCGACTATAAAAGTTTTGTTATTGAAAAGATTTTTTGAACTTTGTCTAATTGTATGAAGTGTGTGCAGTATATAAAAATTTGAAAAAGGATCAAATTTTTAACTTTATGGATATACAATGTGGACCAAAAAGTGGATTTTTGGGACCCGGAAATTTATTTTTCTAATGAAACTTTGTGTTTCTATGGATAAGTTTATACGAGGGATCGATTGCGCGCATTCCAGAATCCTGAAAATGCTTCCCTGGGCAGGGAAAAAATTGGGTTTTTGAAAATGCGAAAAATGACAATTACTTTGAATCAGGGGAGCATTTTCAGCATTCGGGAATGCGCGCAATCGATTCCATGCATAAAACTACCCATAGAGAGCATACATGGGCAAGGTGGGGGGGGGGAGGGGAGGGAGCGTCCGATGAGAGGGCCCCCCGGCTAAGTTGGCGACCTTTTTTTTTGGTCGACGCACCCCGCGCGCCGAAAATTTCTTATGTAAATCTTTATAAGCAAGAATAAACCAGAGCCAAAAATATTTTGAAAATGCTCCAAAATTACGGGGACCCGAGTGAGTGGGTTGAGGGGGGGGGGAAGGCTCCCCCCTTTGCCCGTGTATGGTTTGGGGGCTCAAGAAGACGCCCACTTTCGTTATCTGATTGATTAATGTCCCTTCCTTTTTATTAATAACTCCAAAAATATCTTAAAACATTCAACTTTAGATTTTTCACACAAGAAGAATTACTAGAACGAGTTCCAAAGTTATTCCTATTATTAGCAGTATTTTTTGGAGCAGTTCAATTAATCTCTTTATTATTTATGGCAGAACCAGTAAATTTCGGGAAATGATCATTTTAATTTTTGATTTTTTTAAACAGAAAATCCTGGATGAAACAGATACGGAATCACTTATTCCTACAGAAAATCAAGACGATCCTGAAATGCCTTCTAATAACAAAAATTTGCTAACGTTCAAAGAAGTTGTTTGCTCATCAACATTTAAATTATTTTTTGTTATATTAATTCTGAATGATACTTGGTGTCAAATCACCAGTGGATTATTTAAAGTAATTAAATCTTTTAAGACATGAACATAGGGGTAAGAGGAGCCTCCACTCCCACCCATCCAATTCCTCATCAAGTAAAAATTAGGGGGTGTACAGTGGTGTAGGCAGAATGATCGGCTATGGGGGTATTTGCCCATAAAAGGCCAAAAAATGGCAAAAAACATAAAGGGGGACTCTTTTATAAGAGGATTTTTTTAAATTTCGGCCCTCGAGGAGGGGGCACCTCCCCCTGCCCCCTTGCCTACGCCACTGGGTGTGTGAATCTCCTCGTCGACCTGCCGAAGGTCGACCACTAAGGATCTTGGCGACCTTTTTTATCGCCAGATCTCATAGGTGGTAGGGATTCCAGCATCTCGGGTTCCCTTCCTCTATGTGCTCATCTATCAATGAATACAAATTTTAGGCTTATGGAATGCAATTTATAAGAGATGACTTCTTTTTGGCCGCCATTAGTTCCCTAGCTTCCGTGACAAATTGTTTAACAAGAGTTGTTTGGGGTATCAGTGCAGATAGGGTATTCTTTATGTTGTAAAAAATTGAAATTTTGTATTTTTTTAGACCTCTTTTCAATCTACTTTAGTTGTTTGCAATACCATAGGTGCTTCATTCATGTGTACTTTAGGTGTTATAAAATTATCTGGATCAGCTTATTTGTACCTCATTTGGGTAAAAAAAATTTAAAGTTGTCCTGTTGGCCCCCTCCCCTAGTGGCTCTTTTCCCTATGACATTAAAATAGACTTTAGTGGGAGCTAAGGTGTGTAAGGGCCATGCCGGCCTAGTATATGCTGAAGGGCATGGTCTGATAACATTTTTGGTGCCCGCAGCAGACTAGACCAGCCTTGAAAAATACCGTCTGATCTGGCCCGATAAAAGTTGAATGACTTGAAGGAAGATCAGACCAAATATGGCCGACCTGATCTAACCTAGGCCGGACATATTCTTGGCCCTCCACATCTCTAGTGGTGGCACCCAACTTCAATAGAAGTTGGAGGATCAACTTCCCTCTCATAGATGGATAGGGGGTTCACTTTTCAAAATTTTGGGAAGTCAAAGTTTGCCAAATCATAAGGGGGACTGCTGATCTTGACAAGAGGCCTAGTGGGTTTGAAAGTACTCGGCTTGAAAACAATTATGGCATATGTTTCGGATCTGAACTAAAAGAAAAATTTTTGGCTATGAAGCGTTTAAGGTTTTTCCTTTGTAACAACAATTAACTTTGTTTAATCTAAATTAAGCCTCTGTGGTGCAGTGGCTAAGCGTTTGGCCGTTTATCATACTGGAGCGGAATTCGACTCCCAGTGTCGGCAAAATTTTTTGGAAGGTTTTAATTTCTTTTGGTTCGGATCCGAAACATATGCCATAATTGTTTTCAGGCCGAGTACTTTCAAACCCACTAGGCCTCTTGTCAAAATCAACGCTTTCTATATTGAGTATTCCTTGTTAGATTGAAGTTGGTCGGACTTTGGGGCACACTCTTTTTCATCTCCTCCCTTCAAACTTCCCCACCTTCTGAGTTTGGAGGGTGCTTCTCTGATTGGGATGGGGAGTAGGGACTCAGATTGATCTTAGTGGTTGGAAATTTTCTTGAAACAACCTTATTGGATAATTCCCTATGATTTTCTATGGATTTATGTTAGATGTTTTCCAGATTTGCATAATGTTTTCTTGCATTGGCGGAACTTATACACTAATACCTTATGCGTTACATAAATGTTTTGGTGGTAAAAATTTTGGTTTTGCCAATGGTGCTTTGCAATTATCTCTAGTAAACAAACGTTTCGTTTTTTAATATTTAAAAAAAATCAAGTTTAGGCCTTTTCTGGTATAGCTTCTCCGTTGTTATCTCAATTTATACTACCTCTAATTGGTTATGAATGGTTGTTTTTATTAGCCGGGTCTTTCTTTGCCATTTCATTGATTTTGATCTTGCAAATCAATAAAACGTCTCTTGGAAAAGAAGAATAAAAAAGAACAGCGATTTTTATTTAAACTGAAAAATTTTAATAAAAGTCAAGTTTATGATAATTTAGTTTTAACCATTATTGTTATTGCTAGCACCATTGCTATTGCTAGCAGCATTGCTGTTGCTAGCATCATTGTTATTTCTATTACCAACCGACTCTTGAATTTCTTTCATAAGTTCTTGATGTTTTTCCAAAATTTCTTTTTTTTGTGTAGCTGAAAGAGTTTTGTCGGCGAACATATCTTTGACCTAAAATTTTTTAAGTTTATTATTTTTGTATCAAAAATTCTGTTCTTCACAAGAGAATTTTGAAACCAATTTAGAACTCAAAAATTTTTTTGCCGCAACTGAGGGTTCAAAATTTCAATTTTCTTCATCATTTATGACTAATTTTTTATAAGTGCTACACTTTTTGTTAAATCGAAATATTAAAATTTTACCGTTTGATATGCTCCACTAGTATCTCCGGCATTAACTTGTGCAAAAGCTTGGCAAATTAGTAAATTAAAATTTCTGACATTGACATCTTCGGTTTCGTTAAGAGTATGTTCACAAAATTGCCGCAGAGTTTCAACTTAAATTGAATAAAACATTACAATTAGAATTTTTTGAAAAAAATTTTCCAAGTGCGGGGCTACTGTCATTCATTTTTGTTAAAGTGGGTGTAGAGATCTGAGGTCAATCTCGTTCGAAAAATTTTTCTTTCGAAAAGTGACTTTTTGGCGATATCTCACTTCATCCACTGGACAGTTCACCCACTGGACACTTTGCTCCCCATAGACACTTCTGTTTTGTCGCTGGAAACGGCCTCTGATAGCTGGGGGGTCCCTGGGATTATATTGTGTAAAACCTAATTATTATAAAACGTTTATTCCCTTATAACATAGTACAATTAATCTCGGGTTACCGAGAGACCCCGTATGTGTCTTTCGAGTCCCTTTTATACCCAACCCCTTAAGCGACAGGGGTGACATTATGAGATGACAAGAGTGACACTCGGGCGATAAGAGTGGCACTCGGATGACAAGAGTGACACTCAGATGGCAAGAGTGGCACTTGGACGACAAGAGTGACAATCAGGCGACAAGAGTGACCGAATCTGTCACTTTTGTCGCCTTAGTAAATTATTTGTCCCTTTTTGTGTGACAAATATGACACATGTCATATTTGTCACTTTAACATAAATTATGTCACCTTAATATGAAATTGGTACTGTTGCTCGTCAACACAACTTCACCCACTATGAACACTTCACCCACCATAAACAATTCATCCATTGGACACTTCACCCACCGGGCAGTTCATCCACTATAAATACTTCCCCCACAATAGACACTTCACCCACTGGACAGTTCATCATGGTCTTGAAAAGGTGGATGAACTGTCCGGTGGGTGAAGTGTCCAATGGATGTTTATGGTGGGTGAAGTGTCCATGGTGAGTGAAATGTCTATGGTGATGAACTGTCCAGTAGGTAAAGTGTCTATGGTGGGTGAACTGTACAGCGGGTGAAGTGAGATACCGTCGACTTTTTAGGGGTAATTTTATGCGGGGAACACGAATCTGACGCCAGATTTTGATTTTGACCTATCCTTCACGACCACACAGGAATGCCGAATCGTCAAATCACTAAAATAAGGTCAAATTAACCAATTGAGGTGGTAGGTTTTCATGTAACACGAATATACATTTTTAGAGTGTCACAACCACACAGGGATGCCTAACCTCAACTACGTAATCGTTATAATAAAGCATGAAAATTTGATATTTCTAAGAAAACAAGGTGAAAAAAAAGGAAAATTTTTATTATAATGATTGCGTAGTTGTGGTTAGGCATCCCTGAGTGGTTGTGACACTCTAAAAATGTCATATTTGTGTTACTCGTACATGAAAACCTACCCCTAGTGCACTCAATTGATCAATTTGACCTTATTTTAGTGGTTTTACGATTCGGCATCCCTGTGTGATCGTGAAGGATGGATCAAAATCAAAATCTGACGGCAGATTCTTGTCTCCCGCATAAAATTACCCCTAAAAAGTCACTTTTCTGATGCCGCATCGCACGACTTCAAAAAAAATTAACTTGAATCATTAAAAGCTAAATGATGCCTGCGAAGGATCGAAGTTTTGATTTTTCTGGAGTTATATAGTCAAGTTTTTACCATGTTTATAGAGTGCCTCTTCGGCGTCGGCATCATCTATACCGGTTGAAACAACTTGCACATCGGAATCATCATTATTTTGAGCAAAAACTTTGGCAAAGAGAAATACAAAGACTAGCAAATAATAGTATTTCATTTTTAATTTAATTTTCTACAGCTCAAAATCTAAACCTTCAGAAAATTTGAAATGGTAAAAACAAACGAATGTGGGATTTCTGTCTATTTATTTAATTGGCACTGGGTTCATTAAATTTGGTAATTTTTAAGTAATAGTTTTGTTCTTAATCCATTTGTAATCCGTTTTTAATGACTGTGCTTGATCAATTAATGAAAAATTGGAATCTGTTTAGGACGATTAAAAAAATATTTTCATGGTCTACAATAAATAAGCGTAGGCATGGATTATGCCTACGCTTATTTACCCTTCTCTCTAAGCCACTCAAGTGGCTTAGAGAGAAGGGTTGATTAGAGGAGGGCACTTTCCTAAAATCATAAATAACTTTTATTAATTTTTTGCAGGCTTTCATTCTGCCAAAATATAAGGTGATTCATATGATTTTTTCAGGTCTTCTGTCTTACAAGAGACATACACGAAGTGGTGCTTGAATTTTTCAAAAAGTCGGAGAAAGTTCCCTTTGCATTTATCATAAAAAATCTATTACTTCTAAAATGGTTATTTTCTTGTTTTGCCGAAAGAAAACAAGAAAATTTTTGAATTATTCAGATTAAGCACGTAATTCTTGTTTTAAATGTGGCCCTAAAGAGGGCCGTTGGGGTAAGAATCGTTCAAAGGTTGGCATGGATAAAGGGCTGCTACTTGGCTCCAAAAGTTGTAGAAAACCATGTTTCGCTGTCCGAAGCGTTCTCGCCAGTTGAACTCCTTTAGAAGACTTGGAAGAATTTGATCGACCACACCGTGCCTTCGACGTATCATATCTTTCAACTGACCGTTCTTGAAAATAAGAAAAGGACCATTTTAGAAGTCATAGATTTTTTTATGATAAATGCACGTGTAAAGGGAACTTTCTCCAAAAAGTCCTATATATTCTGAAAGAGCATACCTGATAACCCTTTGGGGTCATCCAGATATTACGTAATCAAGTAGGGGGGAGAGTAGTCAAATGATTACGATGGACTAATATTTCTTTGTCAACTAAAGTCACCAGAAATTTTTTATTATCATAATTATTAAAATATTAAATAAATAGATGAGGTAATTTTAACTTGGTATGATAGAATTTGGTAGAACATACTGCAATAAATCCACCAAAAATGAGGTAGCCAGAGGGATGTCCAGCTAAAATTTTTAACATTAAAGGACCAGTCCAGTAATTTACAACCATATGAAAAATGAAATATTCGAAAAGATCATGAAAAATGGAGCAAGTTTTGTTTTTACGGCATGTTCTGAATCGTTGTAGTTTTCGAGATAATTGCGTTTGAAATTATTCATACTTTTCGTTGTAATACACAAACTTTTTTGAATTTTTTGCGGAAAATCGATTTTTGCATCGATTTTTTAAATTTGCATAAAATGAACATTGTAGCAATTTTTTATAGCTAAATGAGATGAACAAAATGACACCAAAATTATCCAATTTAAAC
>OZJO01001412.1:0-12305 GCA_900406225.1 Acrobeloides nanus
AAAAGCTATACAACGTTTCTTTTCGTTTCAAGAAACGTGAATCCTTATATAGCTTTTTTGATGCATCCCTGCGTGGTTGTATGGCGGAAAAATCAGGATTAGTACTAACTACTACTAACTAACTAGTACTAACTAATCCTGATTTTTCCGCCATATGACCACGAAGGGATGCATTAAAATAGCTATATAAGGATCCACATTTTTTGAAACGAAAAGAAACGTGGATCCTTGTACAGCTTCCACATTTCTTTTCGTTTCAATGTACACGTTGCCTAATTCCGCAGAACTTATATGATATATAAAAAATAACCATGTGACATAAGATAAGCTAGTTCAAATTCATGTTTAGATGTCCCAAAGAGTCGATGTTTTTCTATTATGAATGCTGTATACAATCAAATTCCACTGTTACATACACAGTATTTTGTTGTGCTAAATCAAAGATTTGGTTGATGTAAGCTCTTATAAACTTGTTAATGTTACAGGATGGGGCAAAATAACTGAACACAATGATGATTTTTGACATGGCGATGAAAAAATGATTGACATGGAGCTGAAAAAAAGCCATGTTTTCACTTGATTTCTAAGCCGTTTATTTAAAGGACCAGTTCACTTGAACAAATTTTTTAAGAAAGTTCATATTGTAGCTTTCGAAAAAACGCTTCCCTGATTCAGGGAAGGCTAGTATATTGAAGCAAAAATCAATTTTTTACGACTTTTCGCTTCAATACCCAGGCCTTCCATGAATCAGGGAAGCATTTTTTCGCTTCGAAAATGTCAAATTCGGATTCCCCACATGTTGTCTACCCCTAGAAGTATCATTTCTAGAAAAAATTTTCGAAAATTTTTTTACGTGGTTGACCCCTCCCCCCTATTGTGTAGTAGCTCCGAAACCTGTTTTTTATATTTATGATTTTTTAGCATTGCCATGGTGAGCGTAGTGCTATCATTTGTTGTTGGTATTAATTATACGATTCTGCGATATGTGTGTAATTGTTCATGAACTCATAAGATAAAAATTTCTTCCAAATACCAACATTTTCGAAGCGAAAAAATGCTTCCCTGATTCATGGAAGGCCTGTATATTGAAGCGAAAAGTCGTAAAAAATTGATTTTTGCTTCAATACACTAGCCTTCTCTGAATCAGGGAAGCGTTTTTTCGCTTCGAAAATGTCAAATTTTGATTACATCTTTATTATTTTCCACCATAAAATTTATTAACCTAAAAAAACAACGTGCAAGCAAGACAAAAAAGAAATTAGCAGCTACATCTCGATTGAATTTTGTGTGAGTTTGATTAATTGTTGGTTCGAAAAAGGTCCATGAAAATCGCGCAGTGAGTTTGCTTGCAACAATTATAATAGAGGAGAAAGCGAAATTCTATTTTTTATCCAGAGCGTGTTAGAGAAAATGGCATACACTGGCAGCTGGCCAAGGCTTCTCTTCATCGCAATGAGTGCTCCCTTATTTGGATCTGTCTTCCTTCCTCAACGGATTCTTGTTTTCTTTTGATTCATCCGATTATGTATAGACAAAATATGTGAAAAAAATTGTTATTGCAGATTTTTTACCTTTATTTTATATGTGGTTTCTCTTAGGCTAAACGTCTTGAATTCACATCGACCTCGTTTGAATTGGAGTATTGACACAAAAACCCTGAATTTTTAATTTTTTAAAAATACACTTAATTATTGGACGTATTTTTAAAATTAAAAAAAAAACAAAGACAGCATTTTTATAGCTCGACGAGACGAACAAAACGACCCCAAATTTAAAAAATTTGAAAATTGTTTTGGGTTATTGAAACGAAAACCCTGATTCATGTTTTCGTTTCAATAACCCAAAACAATTTTCAAATTGGATAAATTTGGTGTCGTTTTGTTTGTCTCGTCGAGTTATAAAGAATACCGTCTTTGTTTTTTAAATACATCCAATAATTAAGCGTATTTTAAAAAATGTAAAATTCAGGGTTTTCGTGTCAATACTTCAACTAATCCAAACGAGGTCTAGACGAATTCGAGACGAAAAATGACCATTTTTCAAGCATATTTTGGGCTTAAATCAAAAAGTTGGGCAAAAACATGCCAAAACACTATACAAAAATTTTTCTCGCGCTCTGTGGCCTGTTGCTGAACTCGGAAAACGGAAAATGGAAAACCGAAAATGGAAAATGGAAAATTTCGGTATTTTTACATGTATTTTTTGGAAAATTTCCGTTTTTTAAACAAAATTTCCGTTTTCTATTTTCCGTTTTCCATAAAAATGTGGAAAAACGAAAAACGGAATATCAAAATCCATAGTCCGTTTTCCATATTGGGGGTGGGGTAACATAAGAGTCGGGGGAGGGGTAGCATTATATATGAAACATTATCGATCAAAAAGCGAAAAATTATAGGAAAAACATTCTTCAACCAATTATAGTTGGTAAAAAATATAAAGATGGAGTGAGGCGAAATCGCTTGTGAAAATTCGTCGGGTATTCTATTCTAACATGCAATCAAGCTCTTTTTCTTGATGGACGCTCGTCGTCCGAGTCAGAATCATTCTACATGTTTTATGCGATCTTTAAAAGGTAAAATACCATAAAAAGATGTAAATCCGGTTTAAAAATAACGAAAAATTAATAATTTAGCTATTTTTCGAGATTCCAACATGTCGATTTTATACAAACTCATTTTTTACCAACTATAATTGGTTGAGGAATGTTTTCCCTATAATTTTTCGCTTTTTGATCGATAATGTCTTCATATCTCATGCTACCCCTCCCCCGACTCTTATGTTACCCCACCCCCAATATGGAAAACGGACTATGGATTTTGATATTCTGTTTTCGTTTTTCCACATTTTTATGGAAAACGGAAAATAGAAAACGGAAATTTTGTTTAAAAAACGGAAATTTTCCAAAAAATACATGTAAAAATACCGAAATTTTCCATTTTCCATTTTCGGTTTTCCATTTTCCGTTTTCCGAGTTCAGCAACAGGCCACTGGGCTACATTTTGTGGGGCGACCAATTTGGCTGAAAACCCTCGTTACCGGGTCAAAAGTACCCACCTTTGTCAGATACCAAGAGAAAAATCATAGTATGTCTCAAAAATTGAAGTATAACTTTTTATTGAAGCAAAAACTTTATATAGGTGTCATGACATGTCATTAAAAGTTGTAGGGCAGATCAGATCACCAGCTTTCTCATAATTGGCCAACGAGCTCTCAATTCAATTCCTACGTGGAGTTATGGTCTTAACAAGAAAAAATACCACTATTTTCAAAAATTGCACTTTTTACATTTTTTGAATTTTATTTTAGCGGCATCGTGTTTAGCGCATATTTTTACCCTAGAAACCGTCCGACTTACAGCCCACCGTGAGAGTGTTAATCAGTATTTGCATTCAATTGGAAAAAAACATGAGAAGCGAGCATAAATTATTCATATCGACACTAATGTTTAGTCTTGTTTCTTTTTATATTAGGGAAAGAAGCTTCTAATATTTCTAACTAAATATGTTTTGATATCCGTTTGATCTGATCTTTAGAGTGTGTATAAAGATGTTTCAACAGAAATTAGGAAATTTGATTCAAGGCAGCATAATTGAAGGTTTGTTTTTATTATGTTTTTGCTGAAATTTTGGTCATAACTCATCATACACTAAAATGATCGAAGACAGGGGTCGAAAAGGGGACCGGCCCCCGGGGTAAGCTTAGACCTAAGCCTTAGCCTAGGCTTAAGCCTAAGCTTAAGCTTAAGCCTAAGCCTAGGCTTAAGTCTAAGCTTTAGCCTTAGCCTAAGTTTAGGCTTAAGCCTAGGCTTAGGCTTAAGCCTAAGCTTTAACCTCAGCCTAAGCTTAAGCCTAAGCCTAGGCTTAAGCCTAAGCTTAAGCCTAACCTTAGGCTTAAGCCTCAGCCTAGGTTTAAGCCTAAGCTTAAGGCCTTGGCCCCTTCGATGAGAGCCGAGACCCCAGGGGCCGGCCCCTTTTTGACCCCCTGATCGAAGATAATGAATTGCTATTCGAGGGTTTAGCGATCATTTTCAAACCATTTTTAGGTCAACGATTTGCTCTAACATCTGATTTGTGGAGATGTGCTTCAAGTGCACCTCATTGTGATGTTTTGATCACACTCCGACAAGAAGAATCCATTGAACATGCAAAGACTATCGTTTTTTGGCTTATAAAATTTGTAATTTGATTGTAAAAAATTTGCATCACATCTGTTTTTCTTTCAGCTAAAAGAATATGAACCTAGATTTAAAGTTGAAGTAAGATTTCATCGTCTCACAAATTCCTATGCTCTTTACATTACGGCAAATTACGTCAGGTATTTTCTACATATAACTTATACAGGGTGTGCCATAAAAAAGTGGAATTTTTGTGATTTTTTGCGCATTCCCGAACCCTAAAAATGCTTCCCTGATTCAGGGAAAACGGGTTTTTGAAAATTCAAAAATGATATTTTCGCTTCAAAAACACAATTTTCATTTAAAAAAATCATTTAACACCATCTTGTTAGTTTGCTAAAAGGAGCTGAATTATGCCATCTAAAGAAGCCGGTAAAGCTGTGCTTTGGTGGTGGTCTACGAGATTTTATTTTTGATGATGCACAATGTTTTGACGGAATTGAGATCAAGTCTACATTTTTGTCCGGTATGGAAAGAGCCTACATCGTTAGACAAATGCTTTTCTTACTTCGAGCACCGCCTGAAGGCTTACGACTTAGTTTTCCAACTGATCGCAATCCTGTTATACACGTTCAAGGAAGTCGATCTATAAGTAAGTAAGGAGCTACTACACACGAGAAAAAAAAAATTGAAAAATTCGTAAAAATTGAAAACTATACTATAGGGAGCCACCCACGTGAAAAACTTTTCGAAAATTTTTCTAGGAATGACACTTCTAAGAGTAAAACAACATGCGGTGAATCCGAATTTGAAATTTTTGAAACGAAAAAACTCTTCCCTGATTCAGGGAAGCTAAAGTATTGAAGCAAAAAAATACATTTTGTGACTTATCGCTTCAATACACAGACTTTCTCTGAATCAGGGAAGCGTTTTTTTGCTTAGAAAATGTCAAATTCGTTTCGCCGCATGTTTTTACCCCTAGAAGTGTCATTTCCAAAAAAACATTTTCGAAAATTTTTTCACGTGGATGGCTCCCCTATTGTGTAGTAGCTCTGTAATTAAATGTTGTAAAAAAGTTTCGATGTGTTTTTTCTTTAGTATCATCTTTGATTTCTCAAGGAGTGATTGAGAATTTTCTACCGCTTCATCAGACAGATGTCCTGAAACATCTACAAAATAAGTGGGTGTTTGCCTTTTTGGATGAGCAACCACTCGATGAAATAAATGGGTATTTCGGAACGGAAATAGCCATGTATTTTGCTTGGCTCGGGCATATGACGACGGCTTTATGGGCTCCAGCAATATTTGGTAGTAGTTTTTTCTGTTTTTCAAAAATAATTTTGCATTTTTAAGGAGTTATAATGTACTTCTTCGGTGGTTTCAAATTTGAGCATCATGATTCGAAAGAAAATCTTGAAAGTCATTCAGTAAGAATTTGGTTTTCTATAATACACAGGCTCAATTTTTATATTGGGTTGTTCCAAATTTTTTCCGGATTTTTTACATGGAAAATTTTTTCGAACCCGAAAATTTTTTCTAAAAATGACCCCTATAGAGGTAATTTTATGCGGGAAATCGATTGCGCGCATTCCCGAGGCCTGAAAACGTTTCCCTGATTCAGGGACAAACGGTGTGTTTATTGAAGCGAAAATCGAAAAATTTAGTTTTTTCGCGGAAAATAGTCTCTCTAGGGGTAATTTTAGGCGGAGAATCAATTGCGCGTATTCCCGAAGCCTGAAAATGCTTCCCTGGCCCTGATTCAGGGAAAATTAGGTTAGTAAAGCGAAAACTAAATAATGGCGGATTTGTGCACCTAGTAAAACCCTAGAACGGTTGGAAATTTCGTCCAAAATCGACTTCCGTAGCCAAAAATCAACATTTTAAGGTTACATTCTTGAGGTCGCAATTTGTTGAAAAAGTCTGTATATTGACACGAAAACATGAGATACGCTCAAAAAGGCTGATTGTATCGTATTCAGCATACACATTTTTGTCTAATACTGAAAAAAAATTTATGTCGAAAACGGATTTCTGGAGTCGCTGGAGTGACAAAAAGAAAAGATTCAATACTTGAATAACAGCGTAATACATTTAGCTATTTTCCGACATTTGCTTCGTGATTTTCGCATTGTTTAACTGTGTTTGGTCAACAACATATTTGGAGTTTTGGAAACGAAAGCAGGCGGAACTTTCTTTCAAATGGGGCACTTACGAACTTCGAGTCGATCCTTTTTTAGAAGATCCTCGTCCAGCCTTTAAAGTTTGTTTAAAATGTTTGGAGCTATTGTAGATCAGGGGTTCACCCCAGGGTCAAAAATCGAAAAAATTTTTCCCTGATCCACAATAGCTCCATATGTTTTTTTTCAATTTTACGTTTAAGGGTGATTATTTGGCGCCGAACCCCGTTTCCGGTAGATTAGAACCCTATTATCCTTGGTGGAAACATGTGCTTATTCGATACGGGATCACTTATCCAGCGACTTTTATTTGTGTTTTATTTATGTTCTTCACGATGTTTTGCCTTTTGCAACTTCAGGATCTCGCTGATTAGTAAGTTGTGTAGACACAGCGGAAAAGTAAAGTATGACAAACAGTTGAGAAATCCACAAAATAATAATGGATTTAAAGGGGGTGCACGCTCCATCCGGTGAACAAAAAAATTTTTTACCTAAAATTTTTTTAAAAATAACCCTTTAGTGGTAATTTTGTACGGGGAATAGATTGCACGCATTCCCGAAACGTGAAAACGCTTCCCTGATTCAGGGAAAAAATTCGGTTTTTCGCTGTAAAACCCAATTTGTCCCTGAATCAGGGAAGCGTTTTCACGTTTCGAGAATGCTTGCAATCGATTCCCCTTCACAAAATTATCCATAAAGGGTCATTTTTTTAAAGTTTAGGAAAAAAATTTTTTTGATCACCGTACGGGGAAAAAACTTGTAAAATTCGTCAAAAATTACAAAATTTGCCAAAATTGCACAATTTTGTCAAAAATGAAAAAATTTGTCAAAATTAAAAAAGTCTTCAAAAATTGAGTGCACCCTTTTTAAAGATTGGAATTTTAGCTACTTCGTTACCTCCTTTTATTTCAAGTGGATTACATATGTGCCTATGATTATTTATGCCTTGATAATCTTGACTGGCGAACATTTTTATCGAAAGTTAGCTTTATTTTTTAATGATCTTGGTTAGTTTTCTTCTAGGGGCCAATTTTGCGCACCTCTGAAAGTGGAAAGTAAAAAGAAAATATGCGAATTTTGAAAGTACTTTCCACTTTCCGAGATGCGTAAAATTGGCGCCCCTGTTTTTGGACTTAACCATTATTCACATTTAGAAAACTATCGTACCGATGATGAATATGAAAATTTTTTAATCAGCAAAATTGTGCTATTCCAGTGCGTGAGCGCATTTGGCTCTTTGTTTTATATAGCTTTCTATTTGAATGATATGGCTAGGCTTCAAGAGGTGCAGCACTTTTTATGGTCGTTTGATGTTTCGAAACTTGACTTTTTTGTGTTATTGAAGATTTCTCCGGAAATACACAGCCAATTCCTGACAGTTTTGGTGTCGTTAGAAAGATGGATTTCGTATCTATCAAATGACACCAAAATCATGTCCATAACTCTTTCTGGTTGTCTCTTTCTAACGACACCAAAACTATCAGCATTGGCTTTGTATTTTTGAAGAAATCCTTTTTTTCGAAACATCAATCAACCCACTTTATCTGGCTTTTATCAATTTGAGATACAAACTTTCAGACACTTGCGACTCTATTAATCACTCGACAATTGACACAAAATTTCATAGAAATCGTAATGCCAGTAGCTAGAGAGAAGCTGAAACTCGCACAACTTACTTATAAAATGACTCGATCGATGAGTGATCACTCGCTGCGGCGCCATGTTGAAGATGTGAGAAGAAAGAGAGACTACACTACTGGATCTTTTCCAGCTTATTCAGAATTTGATTCAGATGGCGATGATTGGGTTCATACACCTGACATGGAAAACGAACCTAGGCAAAGGAAAAAGACATTGAGCTTGCGTGCAAAACACGCATCCGAAAGTAACTTGGCTGGTCTTCGATCTCCAGTAACTCCAGAAAATTTGCCTTCCGCTCGTCTTCCATTACCAGAATTCCGTCCTTCTGATAGTAAGCTTTGAAACTGATCCTTGTTTTTTTCAAAAATCGAAAAATTCGTCAATAACTGAAAACTACACAGTGGGCCACCCACAGAAAATTTTTCTGGAAATGACCCTACTAGGGGTAAAAACATGCGGGAAATCTGAATTTGACATTTTCGAAGTGAAAAAACGCTTCCCTGATTCAGGAAAGGCTAGTATATTGAAGCGAAAAGCCGCAAAAATGCAATTTTGGTTGTTTTTATACCAAAATATGTTATTTTCTCGAATTTTCGCGTCGATATACAGCTTTTCTTGAATCCGAGAAATTTTATAAATGTCAAATTCGGATTCCCCGCACATTTTACCCCAAAAGGGGTCATTTTTAGACAAAAATCGAATTTTTGTGACTTTTCGCTTCAATACACAATACGCTTTTCCTGAATCAAGGAGGCGTTTTTCGCTTCCAAAATGTCAAATTCGAATTCCCCGCATGTTTTTACTCTTAGAAGGGCCATTTTTTAAATATTTTTTTCAACAAATTTTCACGTGTGTGAACCCCTATTGTGTAGTAGCTCCTAAGCTTAAATCTTTCACATAGATTTCGAAGTAACCGAAGCCGAGATCCAAAGTTTAATGAATGCTTATGCTCGACCATTGGATGACTACTTAGAAATGTTTATCCAGTTTGGCTATGTTTTGTTATTCTCACCGGCCTTTCCATTAGCAGCTTTTTGTGCGCTTGTGAATAACCTTTTCGAAATCAGAATTGATGCTTTTAAGCTATGCAATACGGTACAAAGGCCATTTGGAAGATCTGTGAAAAACATCGGCGCTTGGCAACATGCAATGGAGGTATAACATATATTTAAAACAAGGGAAAATTTTTTTTAGATGATGGGAGTTGCCGGAGTTATTGTCAACAGCGCACTTATTTTGAACAGCGGCCTTATGCAAAGAGTATGGCCGGAAATGTCTTATACTTCTCAAGTAAGATCGTCCCAAAATAGCTATTTTTCCAATGTTTTCTCTAAAAAATGATATTTTTTCACCAAAAATGGCTATTTTTTCCACATTCTTCAATATAAAACTACATCTTTTTTAGATACTAGTCGTGATTGCTTTTGAACACCTCATATTGATTGCTAAAGTCTTTATTGATATGGCAATTCCAGATGTACCCCATTGGGTCAAATTAGAAGTAGCTAAGGTTGAACATTGGAAGCGAGAATCATACAAAGTAGAACTGGGTGACCACTTCCAATAATTTTTCTATTTTTCAGACTGAAACGAAGAGATTCTATGACCATACAATGGTTGAACAAGGACAATATGATTCGAATGAAAATTTACTCGCAGATTTAGAACCAAATAATTTGGAAACTAGACGAATTCCATCTTTAAATCCAATTTACAAGAGGATAAATTTCAGAGCGCATCGAAGTTGTACACCAGTTTCAAGACGACCTTCAGAACCACCTTTCAGATTATAAAACCAATTCTAGTCAGTTCGACATTTGAAAATTAAATAGTAATTTTAATGAAATAAAAATTGGTACTAAGTAAAAAATTTGCATCACATCTGTTGGTTCTACTAAGCATTAGCTGCCGCAAATGACAGGGCTATTCTTCCAAAAGAATTTTCTGAGAAAACCCTGTATGGGGTTTTCTATGCGAGAAGTTTAAACAATGCATTCTCGATGTCTGAAAATTTTTTCTTGACCCTATCGACTAGTACTTTGGTATCTGAAAATTTTCTATATGTTGTACCTGGATCCTGAATTTCACCCGATTCTGAATTGGATGAAATTCAGGATTGGGTAAACATATACACGAAGCAGAGACGAAAACTCAAGTCCGATTCATTTGTTTGATGTATTGGAAGATTTTTTATGCTCTCTATCTATGATCAGATGTCACATTGTCACAAAATGGAATTTTTCAATTTTTGACCAATTTTGCCATTTTTGACGAATTTTTCAATTTTTGCCACANTTGGAAGATTTTTTATGCTCTCTATCTATGATCAGATGTCACATTGTCACAAAATGGAATTTTTCAATTTTTGACCAATTTTGCCATTTTTGACGAATTTTTCAATTTTTGCCACAAAATGAAAATTTACGAAAAAAATAGAAAGCAATAAAATTTTTTATATTTAATATTCAATTAAAGTAAATAAAATACTCGTATATAATAAAACTAGAGACCGGCAAAACAGCTAGGCCAAAATTTGATATCAAATATAAACGGGTGGTCGATTTATTGAAGAAGCATTGCAGCCCTGACTTCATTAGCAGTTTTCGCATCCACAAGAGTTTCCACAATTTTCAGTGCAAAATCAAAAGCTGTTCCTGGACCTCGACTAGTGATCACATTCTTCCACACATGAACTCGATCTTCCACATAATCGTAACCTAAAAATATCGTTTTTTATTTCAAGATAAGAAAATTAACTCATACCCGGACACATGTGCACGTAGGGCATACATGAATAGGAGGAGGGGGCATCGCCTAGTGATGCTTCGAAATATGCTACATGTAACATGTTTTTTGAAATTCTACGAAACTTGTTACACTTATGAGTGACTATTATTAGCACGGATTAAGTAACTTTTTTAGCTATCCTTTGTAACAAGTTGTTTGGAAAATTTTCGAGAAAAATCAAAATGTTAAACAAATTTCAAGAATGTTACATATTGTTAAACATTTTAATTTTTCTCGAAAATTTCCCAAACAACTTGTTACACACGATAGCTAAAAAAGTTGATTTAACTTTATTCTTTGGTGATAAAACGATAA
The DNA here is from genome assembly GCA_900406225.1 of Acrobeloides nanus. NCBI lineage: Eukaryota > Metazoa > Nematoda > Chromadorea > Rhabditida > Cephalobidae > Acrobeloides > Acrobeloides nanus. The sequence goes on from OZJO01001412.1 coordinate 11,035, forward strand.
ATATGGAACAAACAAAGATATAGGCAAAGATATATTTAGGCCAAGATCTACAAAATGAGCTATCATGTGTAGCAAGTTTCGACAAAAAGTGAAAACATGTTACTGTTTTCACCATTCCCCGATAGGGGATCATGAAAATTTTTTCGAAACTTGCGCCAATCGATTTCACGTGCCCGAAAAGTACAAAAAATCAGCCAATTTGAAGAAAATTTTTTTCGGAGATAGTGCCGCAAACGGCACCCCCTTTAAATTAACATACCAGTTAACTTCTCCTTCACCGACGGATAAGAAGTGATAGATCCACCTGAAGCGATATCATGTGCTTTGAAAGCCAATGGTGCAGCACAGATCGCAGCAACTACTTTTCCCGCTTTTTCATGGTGCTTCAAAATTTCACCGACTCTAGCATCCTTAAAAATTATGTTAAATTTTCTTTTCAAAAAGGTTGTTGTCGACTATTCAAACCATTTCTAATTTGTCGATTTTTGTAAAGTTTTTAGTCATGAAAATAGAAATCTGGGGCTTATTTCAAAAAAGTGAAAAAAGTTATGATGCTATTCGTACTCAGGATTTTGATTTTTTCGATTTTGGGAGAAGAGAAAAGCAAAAAAACTTTTTTTCAATGAAATTTTTCGAAAATTTCGGTAATACTGCACTTAGTGTCACCTATTCTAGTGTCACCTATTCAACGTACGCGTCACCTATTCAACGTATGCGTCACCTATTCAACGTACGCGTCACCTATTCAACGTAGGTGTCACTTATTCCTAGTATATACTAGGAATAGGTGACACCTACGTTGAATAGGTGACACTAGAATAGGTGACGCGTACTTTGAATAGGTGACACTAAGTGCAGTATTACCAAAATTTCTCTATTTTTTCTATTTAAAAAAATTTTCGATTCGATTTTTTAGGCTAATTGTGAGAGGTCCGAATTCTGACCCCGGTCCACTCAGTAGCGTATCCAGGATTCAATTTCAGGGGGCGAGAGTAGAACAAATTCCAACAAATTTGGAAGGAGCGAAAGTTGAAATTAATTTTTTTGTTCTTGGTCAACAATCGAAAATTTTATTGAAATCCTTGAGTTAAAGTAAAAAACCAAATTTTTTTGTTGAAAAATATGAAATTTTGGTGAAAAATCATAATGGAAGATCATTATTTTTGAAAAAAATTTTGGGCAAAAACATAAGGGGGATCATTAGGAAAATTTTTCAATTTTGAGGGGGCGGCCGCAGACTACCTGAGCTAAATTGTTGCTGCCTGGTTGGC
>OZJO01001414.1:0-20681 GCA_900406225.1 Acrobeloides nanus
CGCAATCGATTCCCCGCCTAGAAAAACGTAAGAATCGGCGGTTTTCTCATAAAAATCCGAAAATTTTTCGATTTTCGCTCAATACACCGATTCCTTCCCTGAATCAGGGTCAAGGAAGCGTTTTCATGGTTCGGGAATGCGCGCAATCGATTCCCCGCATAAAATTACCCCTAAAGGGTCACTTGTTAAAAAAATTAAAAAAAATTTTTTTTTCGAAAAAATCTCCACGTCACTTACGGCCCTTAATGTTTAGTAGTACCAAAAATTCGAAAAAAATTGAAAAAGTTAGAAAAAAAATCGAAACAATTGAAAAAAAAAATCGGAAAAATTGAAAAAAATTTGAACAAACTGAAAAAAATCAAAAAATATCGAAAAAAATCGAAAAAATTGAAAAAAATTTGAAAAAAATATAAAAAAATGAAAAAATTCGAAAAAAATGAAAAAAATTGAAAAAGTTAGAAAAAAAATCGAAACAATTGAAAAAAAAAATCGGAAAAATTGAAAAAAATTTGAAAAAAATATAAAAAAATGAAAAAATTCGAAAAAAATGAAAAAAATTGAAAAAGTTAGAAAAAAAATCGAAACAATTGAAAAAAAAAAATCGGAAAAATTGAAAAAAATTTGAAAAAACTGAAAAAAATCAAAAAATATCGAAAAAAATCGAAAAAATTGAAAAAAATTTGAAAAAAATATAAAAAAATGAAAAAATTCGAAAAAAATAAAAAAATATCGAAAAAATTGAAAAAAATCGGAAAAATTGAAAAAATTTGAAAAAACTGAAAAAAATTCGAAAATCGAAAAAATTGAAAAAAAATCAAAAGCGAAGATCTAGCCTTTGAGCGCCTTCGGCGCTCGGTCCTGGTTCTTATACTTCTAAATAAGTTTTTTAGGACCTCAATAAATCCAACATTATACACAGAGATATAAAGCCAAATAATGTATTAGTGAACGAAAATGGTCAAATTAAATTATGTGATTTTGGTGAATCTCGAATCCTTGAAAACAACATTGCGACTACAGCCGCTGGAACTATAGTATATTGGCCGCCTGAAAGAATATCAGGGCAGCAAAGAGAATATGATTCTAGATCAGATATTTGGAGTTTNATCTGCGACTACAGCTGCTGGAACTATAGTATATTGGCCGCCTGAAAGAATATCAGGGCAGCAAAGAGAATATGATTCTAGATCAGATATTTGGAGTTTAGGAGTTACATTATCAGAACTGGTATATGGAAAATTGCCATTTGAAACTGAAGAAGGACAACTTTCCAATAATTATTTCACTATAATGTTTCATATATTAAATTTAAATGCGGAAGAATTGATAGAGAAATGCTTTCAACGAACGAATTATACTCTCGCTAGAGATTTTGTGGCCAAATGTTTACAAAAATGTGAAAATAGACCTACTTACGAGGAACTTTTATCAACCGAATTGTATAAAAAATTTTCTTCTTTATCCATATATAAGATAGTCAAGCAGTTTTTTCCAATTTATTCGTCCAAACTCAGTCAAAACTTCAAGCTTGCACACTATGCCAAACAAGTTTATGAAAACGATAAATTTTGGATAAATTTTCAAAATTTACCATTTAATGTTTCGAGAAGATATATTTTATGCGAACAAGTGGGTCTAGGAAATAGAGGAATAACCATGTAAGTATTCCCCCAACAGCTTAAATTGTAGCACTCGGAGGACTGTCGCCTACAACGGTATATGCTGAATCCTCTCGATGGGCTTGCAAGNATAACCATGTAAGTATTCCCCCAACAGCTTAAATTGTAGCACTCGGAGGACTGTCGCCTACAACGGTATATGCTGAATCCTCTCGATGGGCTTGCAAGGTCCCTAAGATTTCTGACAAGATGTTTAGTTTTTAGGAAAGCATACGATAAACAAACCAAAGAGTTCGTCGCAATAAAACAACTCCGTTATAATTATATGAAGAGTTTTGAAATATACAGAGAATTTATACTACTACAAAAGCTTAAACATGAAAATGTAATAGCATTACAACAATGGGTGCGTTTCTAATTTGAATCGTATGGATCCGTACTGATCACTGTCAACCGTAAGGATCGGAGACGTGTTGATTGCGTCAAAATTATTTGCGTCGACATTTACGTCAATTTTTGATTGCGTCAATTTTCGATTGCGTCAAAGGTTGTTCGTACTAGTAGCTAATTACCCAGTGGTTAGAGATTGTACAACGTAAAGTTTATCGAACAAATAAAACACAAAGATGATATAATACGTTTACAACTAAAATTTAAAGCTAAATTATATTATCATAAATTATGAGCATAAGAAAGGCGAGCAGCATCGTCATCGTCTGTGAAATGGAATAGGCATAAGAACAGGGGAAAATGTGTTGGTGGATGAAGATGTTTTGATATGGCATTTTTTGATTTGTCGTTGACAGACTTTCATATGGCTAGGAAAGACGGCTAGTCTAGGTCGAAAATTTAAAACATTTATAAAAACACTTGCGGTCGCAACAAAGGTCAATTGCGTCATCCAACATTTGCGTCAATTTTCGATTGCGTCATCCGACATTTACGTCAATTTTTGTTTGCGTCAATTTTCGATTGCGTCAACAGACATTTGCGCCATTCGACATTTGTGTCAATTTTGACGCAATCAAAAATTGACGCAAATGTCGGATGACGCAAATGTCTGTTGACGCAATCGAAAATTGACGCAATCAAAAATTGATGCAAATGTTGGATGATGCAATTGACCTTTGACGCAATTAAAAATTGACGTAAATAATTTTGACGCAATCGACACGTCTCCACGGATCAATACGNAAAATTGACGCAAATGTCGGATGACGCAATTGACCTTTGACGCAATTAAAAATTGACGTAAATAATTTTGACGCAATCGACACGTCTCCACGGATCAATACGAATCCGTACAGTTGCTAGTGATCAGTACGGATCCGTACGGTTCAAATTAGGAACGCACCCAATGCTTTTGCGTGACTGAGTAATTTAACCTATAAAAAAATTATTTAGATAGTACAACTCCGTGACTTTTTTACACCAGATTCAACTTGTGACAATTTTATTGAACTCTATTTTGTCTATGAATATGTTGAATTTCCTTTACGAGTCGTTATCGAGAACAGAAAAATCATTTTTAACGATAATTATGGTCAAGCAAATCTAGCGTATATAACATTTCAATTACTTTTGGGTGTAAACTATTTGCACAAAATGGGCATCATACACCGAGTATGATTTTCTTTTTGTTTCCAACTTTTTGCTGAAAAATTTTAACTTAATTTTAAAATCTAGGGCCTAACTCCTGACTGTCTACTGATTTCGAAAGATTTTCATTTAAAAATCGCACATATTGGACATGTTATTCCTGCTCAAAAGAATTTATTAGGTGATCAAAAGCTAGTTCACTTAGCTACTATAAATTTTTATAGAGCTCCAGAGGTTATATTAAAGTTAGATTATGATTTTAAAGGTATTCTGCTATATGTTATAAAAATTTTTTTGAAAATTCATCAAAAATCGAAAAATTCGTCAAAATTGAAAAATCCAGTACCACTAAAGATCAGCGACCGTATTGAACGAGNAAAATGTGGAAAAAATTGGGAAAAAGTCACCAACTTGAAAATTTCATATCTCAGCGAAAATAAAAGTTTTTTCGATAATTTTTATCATAAAAAATTCCTCAGATCTACAGCTATTCAAAATGTGGTCACTCGTGAAAATCCGATTTAAATGATCGCTCGAGAAATTCATTTTCAAAAATTTCGGTCATTCCGAAGCCGTTGCTAGTGGTCCTTTAACCATAAAAATGCATCCCTGCGTGGTCGTACGGGTTGTTTTTTTTATTGCCCTCACATTTCAAAAATTCGCAAAAAAATCGAAAATAAATTTTTTTCCAATAATCTTGTTTTCTAAAAAAATCCGGTGATTATGGCGTTCGATTGAGCTATCGGGCGATGGGAATGGATTTAAACTCGATTTTTGGCGAATTTTTGAAATGTGAGAGCAATAATAAAAAAGCAATCTGTACGACCACGCAGGGATGCATTTTTATGGTTCAAGGAAGTATTTTTGAGCTTCGGGAATGCAAAAATCGGATTCCTCGTGTAAAATTACCCCCATAGGAGTCATTTTCAGAAAAAAATCGAGAAAAAATTTTTTTCGAAAAAATTCACGTTCAATGCGGTCGCTGATCTTTAGTAGTACCAAAAATTCATCTAAAATTGAAGAATTCGTCAAAAATTAAAAAATTTCGTCAAGAATTGAAAAATTCGTAAAAAAATTGAAGAATTCGTCAAAAATCGAAAAATTCGACAAAATTTGCAAAATTCGTCAAAAATTAACAAATTTCGTCAAAAATCGAAAAATTCGTCAAAATTTGAAAAATTCTTCAAAAATTTTTTTAGCTGATGTTTGGTCAATCGGATGTATTTTATCAGAGATTTTAACCGGAAATCCATTATTCTTAGGATTTAATTATTATTTGCAAATGATCGCTATCATTAAAACTCTTAAATTGACTCTGAAAGAATTTCCCGAAAGGATGAAAAGCTGCTTTTTATCATTTAAACCGGATCTTTTACAGGCAAAATACGAGTTGAATGAAATTTTTGAGTCAAGTAAAGTCGATAACGTTTGGAAAGAATTGTTTCCGGATGAATTATTTCCTTACGATGTTAATGATTCGATTAAAAAAACTAATTGCAACTGTTTCAAATTTTCAACAAAAGATTTCCAAAAAGAACAAGGTAAAAAATCAAAAATTTTGTGTAATTATCATCTTTTTAGCTAAACAAGGACGAGATTTTTTATCAAAACTATTGGACATTGATGATAAGAATCGAATCTTGACCGAAGAAGCTCTAAAACATCCTTTTTTAAAGCCATATAACTCAAAAAATTTGAATGGTCCAATAGCAAAGATAGATTTAAGCGAAGTTTTTGATGACAAAGAACTGGCGCTTGAACAAATAATCCGTAAGAATTCATGCAAATTTTTACAATTTCTTGAAGGGGATGACATTTATGGACTAATCTCCGAAAATTTTTTTTGCCAAAACAGCCTATATAGGGGTAAAATCATGCGAAAAATCAATTGCGGACATTCCCGAAGCGTGAAAATGCTTCCTTGACCCTGATTCAGGGAAAATATAGATTTTTTCGATTTTTATTTTGTGTAAAAAAATTTTGGCTCCAAGTGGGATCCGAACCCGCGACCTTGTGATCACCAAGCCGCTGCTTTGTCACTGCACCACCGAGGCTTGTTGATGGAAAAACGTCTTTTCAAACCAAGTGCTAGTATAAAAAAGGTCAAAAAATCTATATTGCCCTGAATCAGGGTCAAGGAAGCATTTTTACGCTTCAGAAATGCGCGCAATCGTTTTTTCGCATGATTTTGCCTCTAATTAGGCTGTTTTGGTAAAAAAAATTTTTCTTGGATTAGTCCATTTTCTTGGACAATGTCACCCCTCCCCCTTTAAGCGAAAATTTATCTAAATTTTTATAGAAAAATTATTTCAACAAGTCAAACGTTTGGAAATCGAAAGAAAACAATTCGCTCAACATGATGAATAAATATCTTTATGATAATTTGGCAGTATCACTTTTCGTACAATTGTTTTTGTACGGTATTTTTCGTACAGCTACTTTTCGTACAATTATTTTTCGTACGGGCTTTTCGTACAGGTACTTTTCGTACGGTACTTTTCGTACAGGTATTTTTCGTACGGTACTTTTCGTACGGTACTTTTCGTACGGTACTTTTCGTACAGGTACTTTTCGTACAAATACAAAGGAGTGGGGCAAAATTACTCGCCAAGGGGGCGAAAAGTCTTCGCCTAAGGAGCAATTTATGCGAGGATATACCGCCCCTTACGCGAGGACTTTTGCCCCCTCCCCCTTGTATTTGTACGAAAAGTACATGTACAAAAAGTCCGTACGAAAAATAATTGTACGAAAAGTACTTGTGCGAAAAGTTCGTACGAAAAATAATTGTACGAAAACCTGTACGAAAAGTTCGTACGAAAAGTACCGTACGAAAACAATTGTACGAAAAGTGATACTGCCAAAATTACTCGCCAAGGGGCGAAAAGTCCTCGCCTAAGGAGCAATTTATGCGAGGATATACCGCCCCTTACGCGAGGACTTTTGCCCCCTCCCCCTTGTATTTGTATGAAAAGTTCGTACAAAAAATATTTGCTCAAAATCGATTTTTTTTCTCAAAAAATTTCGAATTTTGATTAAAAACTCGATTTTTGAGCAAAATTCGATTTCGAAAAACCATGAAAAAATCGCCCAAATTCCAATTTTTTAATACACCCTGTAAATAAATTCAATATCATAAAACAAATACACAAAAAATCAATTTCTTTTTAAAACAACACATTTGTATTTTCTCGGCGAAACCGTTAATCCATAAACGCGTTCTTTCGATGGGGGTGCTTCCGACTCGAGCATTCGAAATTCAAAATTCCGTAACAAATTGGCAAATATCAAGAATAGTTCAGCTCTGGCCAACGATTCACCTAGGCATTGTCGCTTTCCAATTGAAAAGGGTAGGAAGGCGTCGTATTTTTTTAAATTGTAATTTTCGTCAATGAAACGTTCGGGGTGGAAATTTTGCGGATCGACAAAATTGTTTGGGTCATTCATTGCAATCGAAATTTGAGGCAGGACCATGGTGCCACATTCGAAATAAAAGCCATCGATTTCAACCGAGTCGGCTACAGTGCGAAGCAGGTTGATTGGGAGGATGTTGGCGATGCGCTGGATTTCCTAAAATAAGATGAGCCTGATTCAGGAAAGGCGTATTGAAGCGAAAAGTCGCAAAAATGTAATTTTTGCCTAAAAACGACCCCCTTTTGGGGTAAAAATGTGCGGGGAATTTTAATTTGACATTTATACAATTCTTAGGATTAAAAAAAGCTGTAAAATTGGTTTTTAGGCAAAAATGCGATTTTTTCGACTTTTCGCTTCGATATATAATACGCTTTCCGCGAAAAAAACGCTTCCCTGAATCAGGGAAGCGTTTTTCGCTTCGAAAATGTCAGATTCGGATTCCCGCATGTTTTTATCCCAAAAAGGCTCATTTCCAGAAAAAATTTTCACGTGGGTGGCCCCCCCCCCTCCCTATGTGTAGTAGCTCCGATTTTGTTAAATAGCCTATCTTGTAGAGCACAAAATTCTGGGCAACTTTGGTCAATAAAGTTATATATTTTGAGCTAAACTGAAGGATTTTTTGTTGTCAAAGTTTTCCTAAGTATTCGTGTCAATACACAAAAAATTCAATTTATCAAGTAAAATTTCATTTTTTACAAAGATGTTAAAGTTTTCATTAAAAAACATTGAATACTTCTTTTATAACTCCATGAGACGAATAAAATGACGCCAAAATTATCAAATTTAAGAATTGTTTTGGGTTATTGAAATGAAAACATGAATCAGGGATTTTCGTTTTCAGTTTTTAAGGGTCAAACAAAGGTTTTCACGCTTCGAGAATGCGCGCAATCAATTTTTCACATAAAATTACCCCTAGATATGTCATTTTGCAACAAAAAATTAGGAAAAAAATTTGTTTCAGAGATTAGTCCCTAAATGTTACCCCCCTTTAACATTTTTGTAAAAAGTGAAATTTTGTTCGATAAATTTGAATTTTGTTGTGTATTGACACGAATACTTGGGAAAAGTTTAATAATAAAAAATCCTTCAGTTTAGCTCAAAACATATAACTTAATTGACCAAAGTTGCTCAGAATGTTGTGCTCTACAAGATAGGCTACTTGAAAAATCTATTTTCGTGGAACTGGTTCTTTAAATTAAAGCCTAACATTGATCATCGCTTGAACATATACTAATTTAGTACGGTCGTGTAGATGAATTCTCGTTGGCAACTGGTCTAGTTCTTGTTGAGCACGTGCCTGGACTTCGGGATGTAAGATCAGCATTAGAAAGCCCCATTTTGATGTAGTTACTGTAGTTTCCATCCCAGCAAAAAAGAGATCCAACAGTAGCATTAAAAGCTGTTTTTCACTACAAAGTGGGAAGCTACTATACAATAGGGGGAGGAGCAACCCACGAGAAAAAATTTTCAAAAATTTTTTCTGGAAATGACCCCTCTAAGGATAAAAAAACATGCGGAGAATCCGAATTTGACATTTTCGAAAAAACGCTTCCTTGATTCAGGGAAGGCCTGTGTATTGAAGCGAAAAGCCGAAAAATCGCATTTTTGTGAGACCTAGGTAGTTTTTGAAGAGATTTTTTGCGGCTTTTCGCTTCAATACACAGGCCTTCCCTGAATCAGGAAAGCATTTTTTTACTTCAAAAATGTCAAATTCGGATTCCCCACATGTTTTTACCCCCCAGGGGGTCATTTTTAGAAAAAAATTTTGGAAATTTTTTAGTCCCCTCTATTGTGTAGTAGCTCCCAAAGTAGATACATAAAAAGAATGTAAGAAAAATTCTACCTAAAAAATCCCATATCAACTTCGTCGATTTTCCTCTCATACATTTCTTTCAAATAAGTAAATGTGAAATCGGCAGGCTCAATATCGGGGTTAAAAACTTTTTTATGCTCCTAAAATTTGGCCTTTTTATATCCGGGAGTTACAATAACACTTCAACCTGTAATTGCTTGCTTAGAAAAGACCATAGTGCATCTCTTATAGATATAAGTTCTAACCAAGGGGCATTTATTAAAGGAACATTCGTAGTCCATGGAGCAACTAAATATAAACCCATAATAGGCTTTATTACCAATGATGATTGACGGTCTAACATTTCATGAAGCAAGCGAAATTCTGGATCATCCTAAAGATTGAAAACTTGTGTAACATTTATATAGTCGGACAATTCATGAAAAATGGAGCATTTTTTGTTTTTACGACAACCCCTGAATCGTTATAGTTGTTGAGATAATTGCGTTTGAAATTTGAATTTGCGTTCATGTTTTCGTTGTAATACACAAACTTTTTTAATTTTTGACGAATAGCTATAAAAAACTGCTACAATATTCATTTGATAAAAATTTTAAAAAATCAATTTTTTCGCAAAAAAGTTTGTGTATTACAACGAAAATATGAACGCAAATTCAAATTTCAAACGTAATTATCTCAGAAACTACAACGATTCAGAACATGCCATAAAAACAAAAAAATGCTCCATTTTTCATGAATTTTCCGAATATCAACAAAAATTGGCAACTTTTTTCCGACCGGACTGGTCATTTAACTTTCTTGGCGCCTCTTTTTACAAAGGCTAGAATAGTAATTCAAAAAATGAGACTCAAAAATTACCTACGTGTCGAAAAGTTTTACCAAATAACACGTCATTGATAATATTTCCAACACAAACAGCTAACGGGCCGGACAAATCTAACGTTTTCTGAGTCTTGGAATACGAATTTAGATGTTCCATTAAATAGTCGACTTGGTTCATGATTTTTTCTTCTATTAAAGCTCGACCAACTCCAAAATCACGCAAAACATGCAAAGAAAAACGCCTTTGTTCTCGCCATTTTTCGCCATCTATTTGAACAACGCCATTGAAACCATCTAAAAGTGTGAAAAAACATAAAACAAACCCCTGATTCAGGGCTTTCGTTCCAATAGCCCAAAACAATTTTCAAATTGGATAATTTTTGTGTCATTTTGTTCGACCTCATTTAGCTATAAAAAATAAAAAATCTACAATCCATTTTATGAAAAAAAAATTAAAAAATCGATTAAAAATTCAAAAAAGTTTGTGTATTACAACGAAAACATGTACACAAATTCAAAATTTCAAACGCAATTATCTCGAGAATGACGATTCAGAATTTATCGTAAAAACAAAAAATGCTTCATTTTTCATGAACTTTCCGAATTTCAACAGAAAATGGCAACTTTTTCCCCCACTGGACTAGTCCTTTAAGATTATTTCGTTTGTGAAATTGTTTTTTTGACATATTTACCTAAAATTGTTTCTGTTATATAATTCCGCCATCTGCTACTAAAAATGTCGGCATTCTTGATAAAATATCTTTTCATTGTGTCGACATCGGAGACCATAACCATTGGAATAGGTCCCATCCAAAAGGTAAAAATTCCTCCATATTTTTTACGCCATTTCAAAAATAACATATCAACGTTGGGATTCAATAAGACTTCCAGCATGTTTCCTGCAGCCAGCAACGGAATTGGCCCGGGTGGAAGATGACGACGCTTCCAATAAATTTCATGAAATATGTAAAGACATGAAAATGCGACGATAATGGCGTAGACTTGCTAAAAAGGGTAAAAAGTGGAATCGCCTAAAAGGCGCAAAATTAAAGAACCAGTGGAAAAAAAGTTGCCATTTTTGTTGATATTCAAAAGATCATGAAAAATGGAGCATTTTTTGTTTTTACGGCATCTTCTGAAGCGTTGTAGTTTTCGAGATAATTGCGTTTGAAATTTTGAATTTGTGTACATGTTTTCGTTGTAATACACAAACTTTTTTGAATTTTAAATCGATTTTTTCAATTTTCATCAAATGAACATTGTAGCTATAAATTTTTTATAGCTAAATGAGAAGAACAAAATGACACAAAAATTATCCCATTTGAAAATTGTTTTGGGTTATTGAAACGAAAAAATGATTCATGTTCGAAAACCTGATTCATGTTTTCGTTTCAATAGCCCAAAACAATTTTCAAATTGGATAATTTTTGTGTCGTTTTATTCGTCTCATTTAACTATAAAAAATTGCTAGTGTTCATTTTATGAAAATTTAAAAAATCGATTTAAAATTCAAACAAGTTTGTGTATTACAACGAAAATATGAACGCAAAATCAAATTTCAAACGCAATTATCTCGAAAACAACAACGATTCAGAATTTACCGTAAAAACAATAAATGTTCCATTTTTCATGAACTTTTCGAATATCAACAAAAATGGCAACTTTTTTCCCCAATAGTCCTAAAGAAATCCCAAAACGAGAAAACTAATTTGTTTGAAACTTATGAACACCATGTAAAAATATTAACACTTACATATTGGATAATAGAAATGGATTTGATGAAATGAATAAATCCAACGCTGATTAAAGTTAATGAAGTAAACGCAAATATTTGTAGCCAGGTATGCTTCATTTTTTCCCCTCTTGAAATTATCATAAAGCTTTCTTATAAGGCTTAACAATTTCACACAAATTCAACAAAACTGCAATTTTTTCAACGAAAATTCCATTTAGGAAATAAAAGGATGATAGGGGAAATCAATTCCAGAGAAACACAATAGAATTATCCGATGACTTTCCCGTCGTCCGGTCTGGATCATCGAAGCGGTAAACTGTGTCACTCCATTTTCGACACTGAACTTGCATGGGATTTTTCAATTGTCAAGTATAAACTAAATGGTCTTTAAAAAATTTATGCAAGAATTTATTTACAAAAAACGAAACCTTAAAAGAAATTATGTCAAGATACTTTTATTTTTGAAAAAAATGTAAGAAGACACGATTTCGTGTGGAGAAATTGTGAATAAACAGGAATTTACCAAATACGGATTTTTACGCACTTAATGGTATATCATGTTAAAAAACGATCATGTTCTTTTAGTGTTTATATTTGTTCAAAACCGGAATATAAAACCAAATCATGAGAAATGAAAAAATGAGGATGTCTATATGTATGTGATCACGATCTGGGGGTGGTACATATTGGGTTGTTCCATAATTTTCCGGATTTTTTACATGAATATCGACCGGAAAAAAGTGATAAACTGTGTCACTCCATTTTCGTAGTAGTAGAAGTACGACCGAAAAAATTTTTGTTTAATTGACCCATATAGGGATAATTTTATGCGGGAAATCGATTGCGTGCATTATCGAAGCATGAAAATGCTTTTTTGACCCTGATTCAGGATATGAATTCGGCGTATTGAAGCCAAAATTAACTAAAATTCAGATTTTCACCGGAAAATCTGCTGTCTAGAGGTTTTTCTAGACGGGGAATCGATTGCGCGCATTTTCAAATTATTAAAAAAAAATTTCCTGAGCGATTTTCGTCATGAAAACTCTTTAGCGAGTATACCCCATGTAGGGATAAGAAAATCGCTTAAATAAGTGCCAGGAATATTTGATTTAAAAATGCGCACAATCGATTCCCCGCCTAGAAAAACCCCTAGACAGCTGATTTTCCGACGAAAATCCGAATTTTAGTTAATTTTTGCTTCAGTACAACTACCCCGTTCCCTGAATCAAGGTCAAGCAAGCATTCTCACGCTTCGGAAATGCGCGCAATCGATTCCCTGAATAAAATTACCCTTATATGGGTCATTTTTAGAAAATTTTAGAAAAAATTTTTCCGTCAAAATTCATGCAAAAAATCCGAAAAATTGTGGAACAACCCAATACAAAAAATTACCCTTATATGGAAACAAAAACCTTCTTTAAAGTTGACATTACATGTTGTTGAACATGTTCATCTTCTAGATGCATCCCTGCGTGGTTGTATGGCGCTCGGTCACCCGGTACTAGTCTCTAAAAATACATAACAAATTTCAGCTAACAAGAATTTTATAATTTTGCTAAAGATGCATAAAAATTAATCGTTCAAAAAATTAATGTCTTTTATTTACGCATCAAATAGGTTTGAATAATAAAATGAATCTTTTTCGTGGCAAAATGCAAAATATGCAGATAAACTTTTGTTTTTTGTGTGGGAGTGCCTTGACACAGCGATGAATGCTGCATCTCCGCCAAAGAAGAACAAGGACGAATAATCAGATCATAGAGGGGTAGTCAGCGGTTTTTTTCCTTGCTTCTCAAGAGCTGCGTGGCATGAATCAGAAGGTAAGAAGATATTATTTTCTCTATTTCTTGGTCACGTTTCGGTGATTTTTTTCTCTAGCACATTTGATATTGATAAGGTAAATAAACCAAACGCGTAGGAATCATAAGAAAACGGAAAAATATTTGTAATGTTATGAACTATCTTGTTTTAAGACAGTTCATTAACTATTACGGTTTCTTATCATACAACTTTTTTTGCAAACTCATTCGATGTAGACTGTTAATTGAAGCCTTGAATGGAGGATCAAATAACTTCCAAAAAGCTTGATTTTTCCACAAACCTTTTTCTTATCTAATTTTTTATCAAAAGAAAAAATTTATTAATTCGAATCAGGGCCTCAACTAATTAAATGAAAGCACTAATTGCACTCGGCGTCGAGACGGTTTTATTTTTCAGGGTTAACGAATTTTCGAATGTGGTCTTCAGCAAATTTATAGCCGAACAAAAGATGAATAAAATTGCAAGAGACCACATTCGAAAATTCGTCGACCCTGAAAAGTTATTCTCATTTTAAATTTTGCGTCTCGATGTCTAGACGCGTCGAGAAGAGCACTAATTGCAATTAGTGCTCCCCCAACTTGCAATTAGTGCAGTCTCGACACATTCGATACGAATTAGTGGAGGCCCATATCTAGGATTTAGCGACGGGGGGGGGCAATACTGTTTTTCACAAACAAGCACGGTAATTCTCTCCTTACTATTCTTTCCTTCCGTAAATTTTTGTCCTTTAAAATTTATATGTAAAATCTTGTACAAGAACATTAAAAAATTACCTTTGGTTCTTTTCGGCATAATGTTGAAAAATAACCCAAATTCATCTGCATTAAAAACATTCTTCCGTTCGTATTCAGACAACATATGCTTGCTTTTCGACTCGGATTCTCGAATAATCTTTATCTTTTTAGTTAACGTAATGCTTCGTCTAAGATTCATTTAAAGTGAATTTTACACTAAAATAATAAAAACTATTTTTAACTGACAACTTTAGCTCAAAATAATGTGCAAAAAAACTAAAATTGAACCCAAAATTCTTTAAAAAATCGATTTTTGAGCTCAAATTAAGTAAAAAACCAAATTTTGAGCCCAAAATTCTGACGAAAATCGATTTTTAAGCTTTTTTGAATTTTATTTACACTAAAATAATAATAAAATATTTTTAACTGACAACATTCTTTGAAAAATGCAAGAAAAATTGCATATTTTACTTTTCGCTTTCGATTAAACTTTCGAAGGGAGGGGCCACTATATCGAGGCGCCATTATATCGAGAGTTGACTGCAATTCGATTCTCCAAAAACGCAAAAATTTGTAAAAAATGATGAAAATGGTCAAAAGTCGAAAATTTTGCTGCTAAAAATTGAAATTTCTAACGAAAATTAGCAAAAAAAAATTGCGGTTTTCGTACTGTTTAAAAACAGTACGAACGAAAACTGCCCGAAGACGCCATCGTGCTGTGCAAAGACGACAACCGAAGACGAACCGGAAGAACAGGTCACGAATTAGAGCTCGTCGTACCTGTAACAAGTCGTGAAGCCGTAGCCAGCAGCTCCCTCAACACTTCCAAGGCCATATGGAACCATCTGCCAGCCGATGTAGCAAAAATCCCTGATCCCATACGATTCAAAGCTGTTGTGAAAGAACCTGCCACATATCATGCCTTATGCCGAAGTGGTACCATCAATCCAACCGAGAAAAATATCTAGCATAGATTTTAATCTATCATGTTATAACATTGTATTATATTATTTTGACTGTCAAACTATCTTATTTTGTCTGTAATTTGGCCGTTGGCTGTAGACAAATAAAACTTTATTATTATTAACAAAATTTTAACGAATTGTAAATAGCACGAACGTACGACGTCCACGAGCCAAGAGAACTGCCGAATTACGAATAACGTTGAGTTGTGAATCCATCAACCAACAGAAGCAGCGGGAGCTTCATAAGCACGAGCAAGAGGATGGCCACACGCCGAAGCATGGAAACCGTACGAACGTACTACAACAGCGCGAATGTACAACGTCCGTGTAGCCAAGAGAACTGTTGAATTACGAATAACATTGAGTTGTGAATGCATCAAATTGAATTTTTGTAGCAGTGGGAGCTTCACAAGGACGAGAATCGCAAGAGGATGGCCACACGCCGAAGCATGGAAACCGACCAGCAGCGAGAGCTTCGCAGAGAATCGAAGAAACAATGCTAAACTACTTGAATACCGTCAGAAAATCGACATTGGCGCCATGTACAAGCAAGCAAGCAAGTCATGACGGCATCGAGACGTCACGAAGCCGTCATGACGGTTCACGACGTCATTACAGCATCGCGGCTTTATAACGGCACGACATCATGACGGCATCGAGACGTTACGAAGCCGTCATGATGGTTTGTGACGTCATGACGGAGAAAAAATCGTGACGTGAGAAAAAAATGGGATATTGATAGATCTATCAATGTTTTTCGTTGAAGATGTTTTTAGGTGTTATTGAAATGAAATTTTGAATTGAAAATCAGACACACAGTGTTTCCCATTTTTTATAGTTTTGGAGAACCGTGGTCACCCCGGTTGAACCGCTCGGAATCATCCTTCTTCTTCCCTCCGAGCGCGTTAGCGCTTGGCTCCCTTGTACTTATTTTTCATTTCCTTCAAGTCACTTTTTTTACATTTTGATAATAATTAACATTTAACTTTTGTAGAATGGTTAGAGGGAATTGCTACGATCCGGTCTCAAGTTCATTTATGGCTTATTCGAAAGTGATTCATGATGATCGCTACCAAATTTCCTATAACGTTGGTGTTCTCTTGGGAAAAGTAAATTCATCTTTCTCTTCATAAACTTTTCATTTTAGGGAGGATTTGCTCAGTGTTTTCAAGTGAATACCGATGGAGATGATTTTGCTATGAAGATTATTGATAGGAAACGTCTTGGAGGTCACACTTCTTTGACTAAGATAAAGAAGGAAATTGCTATTCACTATAAGCTTCGGCATCCGCATATTGTAACGTTATATCGAAGTTTTGAGGATGAATTTAATGTATATATGCTTTTGGAATACTGTCCTAATGGAACTCTTCTTGACCATTTACAGTTCTATCCAAGTATATTACTTAACAATGTTTTCAAATGATTTTTTTTGTTCCACAAAACCACCATTTGATCATTTTTTGGCGAAAATTTTTCAAAAAAAAATTACTCATTAGGGGTATTTTTATGCGAGAAATCGATTGCGCGTATCGAAAAACCTTGAAAACGCCTCTCGGTTCATGAAATGTGCGATTTTCGTATTTTTTCAGTTATTTTCGGTAGGAATTCCTACTTGAAAATTGGATAATTTTATGGTTTGGGAGGCGTTTTCATGGGTTTTCGATGCAATCGATTTCTCGCATAAAAATACCCCTAATGAGACATTTTAGAGAAAAAAATTTTGTCAAAAAATGACCAAATGGCGATTTTTTTGGAACATCCTGTGTAATCTAATAAACGAGATAAAAGAAACTCTTTTTAGGTGGTACTCTACCTGAAACTGACGCAAATGTCTATTTGAGACAACTTCTAAAGGCTGTAAATTACTTGCATGATGAAGTTGGAATTATTCATCGCGATATCAAACCAGGCAACATTCTTTTGTCGAAGGATATGTCTATTAAGTTGGCTGATTTTGGGTTCGCTTCTTTCATGGGTATGTGGTTTGTCTATTTTTTATATCGATACCTTACATTTTAGCTGAAAATAGTAATCAGACTACACATTCTGTTTGTGGAACACCGAATTATATTGCTCCAGAGGTTAGTTTTGATTTTGTATGTGTTACGGGAAAATCAGATCAGATTTTCCCGTAACATATACACCAGGGTGAAAAAGTTGGTGGTACAAAACTCAATAAATGCAGAGTGTTCTATGTGCATCTTTGTGCAGTGTACACTTAGATTTGTATATTTTTAGGTGATCGATAAACAAGGACATTCTCGTTACTCCGAATATTGGGCTATTGGGTGCACTTTTTATTGCATGCTGTGTGGAAAACCGCCGTTTGATTCCGATTCTCTTGAATCGACGTATAACCGAATTCGAAAATGTTTATATTACTTTCCAAATTACTTACCAATTTCACCCAAAGCAATGGATTTTATTCAACGGTAAGTCTTGATTTTATATATCTTAAAAGGAACCATCTCCAACTGTCAGGTCAAAACCTATGTCAAAATGAATTTTATGTTAAAGTGCACCAAAAAATACATCGATAAACGTGAAAAATGTTTTCCTTGAGGTCAAAGTTAATATATCATAATTTTTTGTCTTTTCACTTCCTAACAGGTGCAGAAAAAATCATAAAAAACTTTTAACCATAAAACGTTATATCTTTCAGACTCAAAAATGACCCAAAATAACACATTTTGACCTCCAGATCCACAAAGGCGTCTCATGAGGAAGATTTTTTCACGTTTTTCAATGTATTTTTTGATGCTCTTTAACATAAAATTCATTTTGATATATGTTTTGACCTGACAGTTGGAGATCGTTCCTTGTTAGAAAGTTAAATCTTTTAGTATTCTACAAAAGAACCCCCTAGATCGTATGGCGATTTCCGATATGTTTAAGCATTCTCTTTTCGCACATTTCAATCGAAGTTCTTCGCATGCAAGTGGACTGAATGGGTAGGATTTTTTTAGCTTTGTGTGTGTATGCTTTTTAGAAATTTGGAAGGAAGCCGTATGCGAACCACTTCATGTATTAAATCTATTTCGCCAAAATCTCATGCACTCAAACCTAAAGTGAGTTTTTAAAGTTTTACCCACCGGAGGATCGAACCTGCGGGCCCAAAAAATTTTTTAAATATTTAAAAAATTTTTTTGCGATTTTCCATATCAGGAACCGGTAATAGACCATCACTGGTTCACCACATATGCACTGAAAATAATTATTTTAGCGTTCGAGCAAACTTCTTGATTCCGGGTTTGAAAGCGATCATAGTGAAGGTTTAAACAAATTCTTGGCTACACTAATGGGAAAGTATATATCGATTCTACGAGATTTGGCCAGCACTATGCCGAGCTTAGGTGAGCACAAAGTCATAGAAAGCACAGAAATCGAGCACACATTCATTCCTGTCTTCAAACAACAGCTAGTCTCACAGTGACATAGTCAAGAGATGGGTGGGGAGGCCGATCACCCCTTTTGATCGGACCAAAACACGAAAAAAACTATAAGTGGGATCCCTATAAATTTGATAAAATTTAAAATTATCAATTTTGACTCGTATTTCTGACTAAATTTTGGAATAACCAAAACAATTTAAGCAAATGTTAAATTTTTCTTGTTTTAAGATCTTATTGTAAACACTGAAGATGGTCTACCTTCATCGTTCATCGTAAAATGGGTGGATTATTCAAACAAATATGGTTTTGCGTGTACAATGAGAAATGGCACCCGTTCAATGTTGTATAACGATCAATCGACTCTAATGATTTCGTAAGTTGATTTCGTTTTTAGCTTTTTATCCAAAACATTTTTAGATCGGATTCACGTGTGTGTTCATATCGTGCAAGAAAGTTCAGCGATGATTTTGTGGAGTTTCACCCATTTGCGAACGAAATGCAGCAGCTCAATTCAGAGATATCAAATAAGTTGGAGATTAGCCATACGTTGTGTAGTTATATGGATCGCGAGCTATCCGGTTCAGTGATAATAGAAGAAAGAGCATCGATTGAAAAGAATGGCCATTTTTCCACGAATAATCCATACATTGTTGATTATATGAAGTTTACTGAGGGTCTCATTATGTTGCTTTCAGATGGCTCTTGTCAGGTAAGAAAAATTGGCCTTTCTTTGTGAGACACAGGAGTCGAAAAGAGGCCAGCTCCGGGAGCCGGCCCCCATCGAAGGGTCGAGACCCCGGAAGGCCTTAGCCCTTTTTTGACTCCTGGTGAGACACATGTTATTTGAATGTATCAAAAGTCAGACCCCGATCCCTGGTCGTCCCTAGCTATACACTATCTTATTTTTAGATAAACCTCAGTAAAAGTCATATCAAGTTTATGATGCGTCGTGTGAGTGATGACTATATCCTAACTGCATTGATCCCGAACAAAGGCTATACGAATTACTATGTTCGAAGTATTCCACATGGAACGCCTTGTGCCAAACCATCGTTTCCATCTCGATATAGATTACATATTGACGAATTTTATCACTTTCTTCAAGATTTTAGTAAGAAGTTTCTTCACCAGAGTCCTGTTATTTATTCAACTGATTGTTAATTATTTATTTTTTAATGTTATTTTAATAGGTTATGTTAGTTAATTATCTAAGGGTTTTATGCCCATTCAAATCCATAATTCAAAAACTTTCTTAAAAGTGAGTAAGGAACGATCCCGTCCGATCTGGCAAGTTAAGCAATGTTGGACCCGCGAGTTCGATCCCGCTTGGAACCAGTTCTTTTTGCTTTGTCCAAAAACGGATAAAAAAGACCCATATAATTTGTTTGATTTTTTCAAAAAAATTTCAAAATCACCTTGGTCCCCCTTATGGTTTTTCGCTTCTATCGGCCGAAAATTTTTTACTTGAGGAAAGTAAAAAATCAGCGCCGCTGGCGAAATTTGGACAATTTTAATGAACAATCGTAATGGGAGACCATTTGGATTTTTTTAGTTTCAAAAATTTCGGGCAAAAACATAAGAGGACCATTAGGAAACTTTTTCTGATTTTGCTGGGAAACTTCCCCCTACTTTGTGCCAATGGGGGGGAGGGGGGCAACCTCGTGTTTCTCCAGTGAACGGGCGCCATTTGCGTTAAAAGTTTGTGATCACTTTTTTAAATGTCGATATTTGATATATAGAAGTCGATTTTTGACGAAATTTTCGACATTTCTAGGGCTTTTTTATGCACCGAACAAGAATCCATCGTTATTTTTTCTCCTAGACCTCGGGAATATGGTCAAAAATGGCTTACAAAAACAGACCTTTTTTGGGATTTTACTCTCGTAGGGTAGGGACCGTCAGGGGTATTGGAGGGGGTGTCCACGTGCACGAAGTAAAAAAATCGTCCACCCATCAATTCTGAGTTATGACAAGGGAATTATAGATTGATATCTGGAGAATTAAAATCCATAATACTTTTTTCCCGGATAGACATTTTTTCATGGGATTTTAACCCCCTGAAGTACCATACCCCAAAGAGAAAACCATACCCCAAAAACTCAGTGTTTTCAAAAAAAAAGACAAATTCTCTATCTGTCGACTTTTTCGATACGGTTTTTTGCGTTTATTGGTGAGAATATGAGTAGAGTTAATTGTAATAATCGTTATTTTGGTTGTTTTTGAATTGTATGGTTGTCTTGGAGTTGTACTTTTTAAAGTTATTGAATTTTTTCGAAAAATTATCAAAGTGACGGGTTCCTTAAAACGTGTGTATATCGGGCAATTTAAAAGTGCCATTTTTTGTCCATACGGGGATTAAAGGAGTACCATTAGACCTTCAAAATGGCATATATAATATGGACTAAAAAATCACCGCCTATCACCGCCACGGCATTTAGTGCTCAAGTGAGGTACAGGTGCGGAAAATAAAATCTGACCAAACTTTAAAATGCCACATCTACGTCAATTTAAATCCGTTTGGGCTAAGCGATAGCTCAATGAATTCCTTAGATCACAGCGAACATCTTTGTAAAACATCAATTTTCATGAAAAAATTTCTGTGATGGAGAAAATCCTTATGAAAATATTGGTTCGATTTTTGAGCCATTTTTACACGTGGGAGTAGAAATGAGATCGAAAAAAATTTTTTTTCGGATTTTTTCGAAACCATACTAGAAATGTTCTTCATATTGAAATACATCTGCCAGAAAGAAATTTTGACCGAAAA
>OZJO01001414.1:20781-42510 GCA_900406225.1 Acrobeloides nanus
TTGAGATATTAGACACGAGTCACCCCTAGTGTAATAAATGGGCAATTTTCATCCGAGCGAAATAAATTTGCATATATATATATAAATTTAGATGATGCTAGTCCATATATGTTCAGCCGTAACTTGTTTTACATAGATTTTGCAAGAATTTCCTTTGGAGTCGCATATTTAAGCCCGTTACCTTGTATTATTATCGAAAGGGCACAAGCAACGATCCAGTTACGCACATACGAAAAAAGAATCGATTATTTTTATATCGTTAGTGGTATATTTTGCCAGTACTTCTTCGGTGTATTTTTCACAATAGTTATGTATAAAGGTAAGATGAATGATAGGAAGAGGTCATGTGTAATTTGAAGAATTTTAGGCTGACAGCGGGATTTTTAAACCAAATAATTAGCCTCGCAGGCGAATTGATTGTTTTTAAGCTGAAAAAAATAAAAATTTTAAGTGAAAAATAGCATATTTTAGTCATTTTTATTGAAAAAATGGAAAATTCTGGACAATTTTGGTAAAAAATCATAATGGGTGAACATTATGATTTTTGAGAAAAATTTTGGAAGAAACATAAGAAAGGAGAATTAGAAAAAATTTTCATTTTTCCAGTCCATGGGGGAATAATTACCCCACTTACTCCCCCCCCCTTCTGCCTATGGCACTGACGCCACTGCCTTCTCTCATTTGTGGAGAACTTTCCTCCTTCCCACTTATGATTAAAGATCCAGTCCAGTAATTTACAATCATATGAAAAAATGATATAGTCGAAAAGACCATGAAAAATGGAGCATTTTTTGCTTTTACGGCATGTTCTGAATCGTTGTAGTTTTCGAGATAATTGCGTTTGAAATTTTGAACTTGTTACAATCTCTTCGTTGTAATACACAAACTTTTTTGAATTTTTAATCGATTTTTGCATCGATTTTTTAAATTTTCATAAATTAACATTGTAGCAATTTTTTATAGCTAAATGAGACAAACAAAATGACACCAAATTTATCCAATTTGAACATTGTTTTGGGTTATTGAAACGAAAACATGAATCAGGGTTTTCGTTTCAATAACCCAAAACAATGTTCAAATTGGATAAATTTGGTGTCATTTTGTTCGTCGCATTTTGCTATAAAAATTGCTACAATGTTCATTTTATGAAAATTTAAAAAATCGATGCAAAAATTCATTTTTCAGCAAAAAATTCAAAAAAGTTTGTGTATTACAACGAAGAACTTGTACACAAATTAAAAATTTCAAACGCAATTATCTCGAAAACTACAACGATTCAGAACATGCCGTAAAAACAAAAAATGCACCATTTTCCATGATCTTTCCGAATATATCATTTTTTTTCATATGATTGTAATTTACTTGACTGGTCCTTTAACTCTGATTTTTTTTCGAAATATTCATTTTTAGTAGTCGTTAATATGCTGCCTTTTGTTCTACTAAGTGAAATTGTAGCTCTAAGTTTTTCTTTTGTAAGTTTTTTTTTCAAAACCATTAAATTTTCAAAATTTAGATCTTTTTTGGCTTTGATCGTATTAATCAAAAGCTTTATAAAATATCAAAAACAAAGGGAAGCACGAGTGGACTAAGTGAACGGTACCAACTAGCTGAGAACATCAAAACTGCAAAACTGTTGAAGAAATCTATCATATCATATGCCATCTTTAACGCTAATTTAATGATTGTAAATCTTTTATCTTACTCATTAGCAAGTTATAAATCACCTTCGCTTCAAACATCTGGGCTCTATAAATAATCGATTTTGGCAAATTTGGAAAATTTAAATTTTTTCGATAACATTTTTTCTTGGTGTGCAATTTCACTCAAATTGTATGAGAATTGTGGGAGATTTTGTTGCATACGTGAAAGAAAATTTTGGAGCTACTGAACTTGGGTGGGGGCCCACTTAACGTGACCCCCAAGGCCAAAGTAAAAAGCGCCGAAATTTTTGCAGAAACACACCCCCTAGGGGTAACAATTGACGCGGAACACGCTGGTGCCATTATTTTCAAACCAAAATCTTCGATAAATGTAAAAAAAGTTATTTTATTTAAAAATTGTGAAAAGTCATAGGTTTTGGAAAATTTTGGTTTGAAAATAATGGCACCAGTGTGTTCTGCGTCGATTCTTACCCCTAGGGAGTGTGTTTAGGTAAAAATTTCGGCGCTTTTTACTTCGGCCTTGGGGGTCACGTTAGGTGGCCCTCCCCCCCCCCAAGTTCAGTAGCTCCAAAATTTTTTCTTCCAAATTTAGATGTTCTACCTTGTTTTTGGGTTAGAGAATCCTAATAGCAAGAAATGGGTACAATTTATATATGAAATTGAAATTTCAATATATGCAATAATCTTACCGGTTATTGCAATAATGTCAGTGGAAACTTGGAAGAATGTGTTTACAAAGTAAGTATTATTGTTTATAAAAGTTTTATATATACCATTTAGAACATTTAAGAAGCTATTCAAAAGCACTAATGTGAATCCTTCTAGTATTAGCGAAAACAAGGCAATAGGAGGAATTCCACTTGAGCATTTGGACCACATAAAATGTTCAAATGGGGAAAATATTGTATTTAAATTGGATCAAGAAGCCAAAATTTATTTTAATCAATTAGAAAAGGCTTGGGCCTAGCACAGAGACGAATTTTTTTTTTGGTTGGGTGCAGTGTTGTTCCCTGTACACATGAGTAGACATGTGTTTGTGTACACATTGTGTACACAACACACGTGTACACACTGTGTACACATGAGTACTCGTGAATTGAACACATTGACCCAAAATTTTCTTTTGTCGTGAATAACAAATCTATAAAGGAAATAAATTCAAATTCGATTCCTACGACGATTTCGCTCGTGTGTACACAACACGTGTACACATGTGTACACACGAGCGCAATCGTCGTAGGAATGGAATTTGAATTTATTTCCTTTATAGATTTGTTATTCACGAAAAAAGAAAATTTTGAGTCAATGTGCTCAATTCACGAGTAAACATATGTACACACTCTGTTGTGTTGTGTACACATGAGTACTCGTGAGTTGAACACATTGACTCAAAATTTTCTTTTGTCATGAATAACTAATCTATAAAGGAAATAAATTCAAATTCAATTCCTACGACAATTTCGCTCGTGTGTACACAAACACATGTGTACACGGGACAACACTAGTTGGGTGCCAATAAAGGAACTCCCTGTGATTTTTTCAAAAAATTTAATAAATTTCTGAAAAAGCCCCCCGGTTCTTTATTAT
The DNA here is from genome assembly GCA_900406225.1 of Acrobeloides nanus. NCBI lineage: Eukaryota > Metazoa > Nematoda > Chromadorea > Rhabditida > Cephalobidae > Acrobeloides > Acrobeloides nanus. The sequence continues at coordinate 24,030 of OZJO01001414.1, forward strand.
TTATTTTTCGATAATATTAACAAGTCAAAGAAGAGAGTGTCTCTTGTCGATTGTTTAGGAAACATACAGGTCTGGAGGAGGAAGATAGTACTAGGCTTATTAAGTTTGGGTGGATGAGAAGTTTTTACATTTGTGGCTTTTGTACGAACAGAATCGGGCATAAGGAAAAGGGGGTAAAGAAGAAGAGCCTTTGTTGCCGTCATCGTTACTGCGATTTTGTCGGAGATTGGAAAAAAGGTCACTGTCTTAGAAAAACGACTTTTGTTTTGGCGAAAGGAAGGAAAAGGACGCTGGGTTAAGAAGCTTAAGAGTTTTGAAATGGAAAAAAATGGGAAAGATAAATTCAAAAATTAAACATAATTTTCCATTAGAATTATGGTTAAGTTTTTGACATCTAGTGCTTTTTCAGAAGCTGATGCCACTTTCATATATTTGCACGCTTGCGGTGCATTTTTCTTTCATTACGTAATTTATAAAAGCTGATTCCACCTCGATTCATTTACTTTCTTGTAGCATTATTTGCTTGACTACATTCTAGGAAACTTCTTTTTCCTTGAGTAAACTCTATTTCAAGCCTGAACAAGTTCTCAATTTTATAATACAGTCAACAATTAAATCATTCATTAAATTTGATCTTAACGCAATCATGCAGTATTTTTAAATTAAGCGAATGAAAAAAATCAGAACAATATTCGATACATAAAGTTTATTTGATTACTAATGATACGAGCAGTGCCATAGCCAGAAATTTATTTGTTTGATTTTTCCCCTTATTTTTTCTCCTTACTTTTTCCCTCTTACCTTTTTCCCCTATTACTTTTTTCCCGATTTTACACAAATTAATTTCAAGTAAAGTTGAGGACGAGTTGTTTGGGTGGATCTTTTAGCGTTCGAGGTAGTTTGATAAGCGCTTTAATAGGTTTAAAGATAGAATAGATTGAGTTGGTTAGACTCGAATTACGCAAGAATGAGAACCCTGAAATAGGTAAATTAGCACATATCCCAGAGGTCACGGCGCACGAAAGTTTGCAACAAGTTGCGACGCCATTATGTCCAAATGGCGCAATTGGGAGAGTTGCGAGTCTTATGGCTTGATGGTCGAGGGTTCGAATCCCACCCTCGTCCAAATATTTTTGCACTTTCATGGAATCAAATTATATAAAAATATTTACAAAGGAGAGTATGCGAAAAGACAATAAAATTTTCTACTATATATACACTTATTAATAAACGCAAAGTTTTTGGTTAAAACATTTTCGCATAGTTTCGCAAACCACTTTGCTATCTGTGTGTAATGCATTTTAAGGGGGTATAAATTATGGACTATTTCATGGAAAAAATTTTTCTAAAACGATCATTTTTAGGGGTAATTCTATATCGGGAAATCGATTCACGCACTCCCAAATTGTGAAAATCCCCTTGTCCCTGATTCAGGGAAGAAATCGGTATATTGAAGTGAAAATCAAACATTTTCGGATTTTTATGAGAAAACCGTCGACTATTAGAGGGGATCTATAATCGCTGCGACTGACGTCTCCATCTACACTTCAATTTTTAATCAGTCGCAAGAGCTGCGATTAGTCGCGGCGACTAGTCGCAGCTCAGTCTATACTTTTTAGTCGCGCGATTTGAATCACAACGTTTGGGGGGACGAGAGATTGCGACTAGTCGCGAGGCGAACTTCTTCAAACTTTTTTATTTGTTGATATTCAGAAAGTTCATGAAAAATGGAGCATTTTTTGTTATTACGGCATGTCCTGAATCGTTGTAGTTTTCAAGAAAATTGCGTTTGAAATTTTGAATTTGAGTACATGTTTTCGTTGTAATACACAAACTTTTTTGAATTTGTTGCGGAAAAATTGATTTTTTTAAACATTTTCATAAAATGAACATTGTAGCAGTTTTTTCATAGAGACGAACAAATTTTGACGAATTTTTCAAATTTTGACGCAGTTTTTTCGGATTCTGAATTCGGATTCGAGTTCTGATTCTCGATTCTTAATCCGGATTCGGATTCTAAATCCGGATTCCGAATTCAGATTCTGAATTCGGATTCTTAATCTGGATTCTGAGTCTGGGTTTTGAATTCGGATTCTAGATTCTAAATCCGAATTCTGAATCTGGATTCGAATTCTGAATTTGGATTCTGAATCCGGATTTTTAGGATTTTGATTTTTTGGGATTTTGATATAGCTTCCTTCGAAAGGGTTGGATACTCCACTATATCAGATAGAGCCTTTTAGGCGATCTGGTCGCTCATCTCCATCAAAGAATCGTCTCGGATGGATTTAGACGAATTGGAATCAATTTTAAGCAGGACTTGCAAAATCTTTTGAACAACTATGAACTCGTGCTGTTGGAGAATCTCGAACATGAAGAGGCCGGTAATATTCAATTAGATTAGAATATGTTCGATTGGTTGTTCTTTATGTTGTATATTTTGATGCTGTTCCTTATGTTTTGTGTTTTTTTTGAACTTTAGCTTTATATTTTATTGGAAAATAAAAAATTCACATTAAACGATATTAACTTCAAAAACAACTACATAAAACATTTAATATTCTGATCCAAGTGCTTAAATTTAGACGCGGTAGATATTCATCTTTTAATGTAGAATAAATGGTGTCTGCTACATTTTCAGCTATCACTTGAACAGTATAGTGGCCGATATGAAATTCGGGACTAAAGATGTATAACTCTGACCATCTCGAACATAACTTCTCTCGACGACGTCGCCATAAACAATATAATAGATTGGCATCCATTTTTTGATATCTTAAATGTTAATTTTAAACAATATGGTAAATTTAAGAAAAATTCAATTTTACAAATACGTAAAGAAAAAATAATTTGGTTTTTTTTAAAGCGACAAATCGATTGTTTTCATCTTTTATGCAATGTTTTGGAAACAAACAATCAAATGAGCAAAAAAATCTAGTCATGTTGCAATTCGATGGATACAGCGAGTTGTGTATAGCAAGAAATTTGAGTGCTCGCTTCGAGTAAAATTTTTTTTCGAAAAAATAGCCCTATCATTTGCGACAGCTAATGCTTAGTAGTATCCAATGTTAAAACACTGGCTATGTTTTTTATAATGAGCTCAACGCGTAACAGCCATATTGTAATTAATTTTTGTTTTCATTAAGTAGAACAGGTGTTTTCGGTAGCAATAATTAAGTTTTCCTATCTTGTTTTCTAGATGGTGTTAAGCTTTCTAGACTATTTATGTAACTTACATTTTTAATTAAAATTTGTTCGTAGTCTCTGCCATTATTTTTCACAGAAAATAAGAATTTGTCATTCGCTTTTGTTGGTTTGTCAAATATGGATAGTGTAGCTAAATTTTTTAACGGATTGAGTGAAATTTTTTCTGGAAACAAAACAGAATCACAAGTAAGCTTTGTGCTTTAAAACATGCTCAGACTAATTGTAAAATTTAGAGTTACACTCCATTCAATAATCATGAAATAAAATATTTGTTTGCACAATCATTTTTATTATTTCTGACTTTTGTGAATATTAGCTGGACCATTGTTATTTTCGTAGTACTCCGTAAACATAGACATTTTCATGTCCATCTAATTTCAATGATTGTCAATATGTTCATACAAGGCACACTATACTTTATTTGCAGAATATTTTTGATCATCGAAACATTTACATGCCATCAAGCTTGTTGTAAGGGAAATTTTTGCTGTTCATGTTTTTTTCGGTCCCGTATCTGGATGTTCCGGTTCTATACCGATTCCGAACATTAACCCTGTTCTGCTCAGCGGTGTTGGGCAGTGGCGACGATAGGATTTTGGCTAATTTTCATTTTCTGCATTTTAGCTCTTGTACATAGTGACCCCCATCGGGAGGGGTTGGCAACACTTGCGCATGAAACATTGCGCACCTACATTTGCGCATGTGCACTTGCGCATGTATATTTGCGCATATGCATTTGCGCATGTGCATTCGCGCATGCACTTTTGCGCATGTAACATTTGCGCATGCACATTTGCGCATGTGCTTTTACGTATGCAACATTTGAGCATATATATTTGCGCATGCAACTTTTGATCATGTGCATTCGCGCATGCACTTATGCGCATGTAACACTTGCGCATATGTATTTGCGCATGTGCAATTGCGCATGCACTTTTGCGCATTTAACATTTGCGCATTCACATTTGCGCATGTGCTTTTACGCATGCACTTTTGCGCATGCAGCTTTTGAGCATGTGCATTTGCGCACCTTTGCACATGAGTTCAATGATCATTTAATTATGAAATAAAGTTTATTCGAGACTTTGTAGTTTGTGATCATGAATCAATGCATATACTTTGATTCTAGCTGGTTCGATTAGCGAACACTCAATGCGAGCGAAGTCTCGGGGAGCTTCGTAGGTTTTCTAACCGGAAAATCATATCTCAGATTTTTCCGAGCTAAAATGCAGGAAATGAAAAATTGGCTAAAATCCTAGCGTCGCCATTGGTGTTGGGAGTCCGTTCCAATTTTCGTTCAAAAGTAATAAATATGGTACAAATAAAAATTATAGATGACACAAGTCCATACATGTTCAGCCGTAACTTATTTTACATCGATTTTGCCAGAATTTTTTTGGGAGCCGCATATTTATGCACATTACCAGCTATTATTTACGAAAGGGTGTATGCAACGATCCAGTTACGTACATATGAAAAAAAAGTCAATTATGTTTTTATCGTTTGGGCTATATGTAATCAATACTTTATTGGTTTATTTTTCGCAATAGTTGTGTATAAAGGTAAGGCTGATGATAGAGGTCCATATATGATGAATATTTTGTAAAAAAATATTGAAAAACTTTTATTTTTGCCAAGATATGGCCTTTTGAAGTGAAAAAGAGTCATAATGGGCCAGTCTAAGCCTAAGATAGCAGCTACTGTGCTGCTGAAAAAGCCTGTTGTGTGATTTCATGTGCGCTGTAGCGCAGCAGCTGAGGGACTTTTGCGCCCTTACATATGCGCAACGGCACTTGCACATCCGACTTTTGAGCACCCAATTTTTGCGCCCCGACATATGCACCCCGACATATGCACCCCGACATTTGTGCCCCAACATTTGTGCCTAGACATTTGCGCCCTAACATTTGTGCCCCGACATTTGATCCCCGACTTTTGCGCCCCAACATTTGCGCACCCGACTTGTCCGTTTTAAAAATTTTCGACCTTTTTTGAAAGATACTTTGCAAGTAGGGTGCGCAAATGTCGGGGCGCAAATACCTGGGCGCAATATGCAAATGTCAGGTAAGCATATATGAGGGCGCAAAAGTCGCCCACCTGCAGCTTCTGCGCCGCAGCTGCTGGCTGAGGCATGGACTGGCCCAGCTTTTCAAAAAATCATATCTCTGCGAGATCGAAGGTTTTTTCATTAATTCTTTTTATAAAACATTCTTTATGCATCCTTCAAAATTGAATTCACCCGAAAAAATCCGAGATGTTTTCAAATTTTTGGCGGATTTTTGAAAATAGGGTAAAAATGGTATCAAATTCAAAAGGCCATAGCTCGGTGAAAATAAAAGATTTTTTAATAATTTTTTCTACAAAATATTCCTCAAACAATTAGCTATCCAACATGCGGTCGCGGAGATGGGGAGAAGCGCTCGGAAAAGTGAAGAAGCACTCTGAATAAGCAACACTCGATCATCTCTTCTTCCCTCCGAGCGCGTTAGAGCTCATCCTTCGATTTATTCATAAAATGGTCCAAAAATCCGAAATTTTTTTGATTTTCGAATTATTCTTTCCCCTTTCCCTCATCAAGAGCCCTCCAGTCATAAAATCTTGGAAGTTGCTTTGGAAATTCTCTCATTATTTGGAGAGCTTTTCTATCGCCCACTTATAGCAATATGGAATATTTTTTTCAAAATAAACGTTTATAGAAGTTGTTAATATAATTGGGTTGGTTATAGGAAGCGAAATAATATGCTTGGCTTTTTCTTATGTAAGTCATTTAATTTTTTATTCAAAAATTGGAGCTAGTTCACTATTTGTGTGGCACTTATCATGGTCCAAAATTCAAAATTTTTTCTTTATAATCAACTGAAAAACTTCTATTTAGGGTTTTTTAGTCGAGGAACACGTAACATCAGTAACGTGTTTCTCGACTAAAAAACCCTAAAGAGAAGTTTTTTTCAGTTGATTTTAAAGAAAATTTTTTATAATTTTGGACCATGTGCCACATAAATAGTAAACTAGCTCGCAAAAACTTTAAATTTTCACATTCTAGGCCTTTTTTGTTTATGATCGCATTAATCAAGGGCTTTATAAAATATTAAAAACATCTGGAAGTACATGTGAATTAAGTGAACGTTACCAACTAGCCGAGAACATCAAAACTGCAAAGCTTATGAAGAATTCTATCATAGCATATGCCATCTTCAACGCTAATTTAATGATTGTAATTTTTTATAGATTACTTAGCTAAAAACCTACAATTATTTCTCCCATCCCAGTTTTTAAGCATTTGAGCTCTCCAAATATCCAATTTTTGACTAAATTGATAAAAATTATTGGCGTTCTCTAATGTGTTAAGGAAAATGATCAAATTTAGATGTTCTTCCTTACTTCTTGGCTAGAGGATCCTAATAGCAAGAAATGGGTACAATTTGTATATGAAATTGAAATTTCAATATATGCAATAGTCTTGTCGGTGATTGCAATTATGTCAGTGGAAACTTGGAAGATTTTATTTATAAAGTAATCATTATAGTTTATACATGTTTAACCTATAAATTCAGGACATTTAAAAAGTTATTTAAAAGCACTGAAGTCAATCCCTCAAGACAGAACGAAAATTTGGCTGTAGGAGGAATTCCAATGGAGAATTTGGGTCATGTAACGGGAGAAATGGGAGAAAACATCGTATTTAAAATGGATCAAGAAGGCGAAATTTATTTCAATCAATTGCACAAGTCATGGGGCTAGATCAGAGAGCAGAATATATCAGAAAGGGATTCTGACTAATTTTCATTTTTGATTATTGTATACCAGATATTTTCCACAGCAGATTATGGATGTTGATTAACTCGGATTCAACTCAAATCCCTATAAAAGGGGTTTTTACGACCGGGGAATCGATTGGTGATGTTATCAAGTCGAAAAAACTTTCCTTGGCCCACCTACTACAGAATTTTTAGAACAAAAACCTGCGGAAAATTGAAAAAATCTTTTTCTTCAAATTTTTTTATTTCGACTAATATGGGGTTTTTCCATACAGAGAACACGATTTCGAGCATTTTGAGTCGCTCCGGGACGATTGTGATCGAGTTTTTGCGAAAGTTTATTGATAAAAGATTTTGACAAAAACTAAAGTCGCTTAAGGGAAAATTTCTGGACGTTTTATCATATCCTGTATTGGCTTCAAAGAAACATTTCTTATCATTAATAAAAGTTCCTTGTTTCGTTGAAAATAAAATTTTGGATAATTTTATTAATTTTTTCTCAAAGTTTTTTCAAATTTATAAATGGAGACGAGCTAATTTTTCTTCAAGCCGTAAGTTTGAAAGAGGGTTTCTATAAGGATCGACCCTTGGAGACAGCAATTTCCAAAAGTGTTTAGTTTTTTTTGAAACCGGCATATACCCTAGGTTTTCGACCATGCTGAACACGATGGTGCAAAAATTTTAACCCCAAATCTTATTTGGAACCGAGATCTGGCTATATGGACCATTTTTCAGGTATTATGGCCAATATCTCGGTCAGATGAAAAGATTGAGCTTAGGTCAAGAGCTCATTAGAAAGCTGGGATAATATGCTACATTTTTTGTAACGCACTATGGGGTCAAACTCAAAGCCATAAAAAGTTATGGAGCTATTTCCAAATGTTGGTCATTTTTGAGGCATTAATTTGAGAAAAATCAAATTTTTTCGAGAATGAATATGCTGAATTTGAATCATAGCACAGAAATATAACAATTTGAAAATGCCCTTATAGCATAGCTGAGGTTGGAGTTTATGAAGAAGTTGTCAACTTTAATGTAGGAGTAGCCTCTCGCAAGCAAACCAACCTTAAAACCTCTCGCAGGTGCGGTGTTCTATGAAGCCAACGTTAACATCTAAAATTTCATTGCCAAGATTTCCACTAATGAGTTTCATTTGATTATCACAAGTGCAAATCATCGAGCCATGAAGAAGACGCATGGATGGTTCATTGTACATTATCACGATCTCCTTGTATATGCTGTTTACTGAAACTTTATATTCTCTTTTATTCAACTTTTGATTGTCGCTTCACGTTTTGTTGTTTAGTTTCCTACATTTTATTTTACTTTTGATCTTTTACTAATCATGTACCTTGTAGATATTCTTGACAAATGACGTAAATCGTCGAAACGTCGAATAGAGTTTCTAACCAAGTACTACTCGCAAGTGTATATTCGGTCTACCTCCATTATTTCTCTCTATAACATTTGTAACTTCATTATGCGACTCCAACAAACAATCCACTTTAAGAAATTAAAAACAATAACCGTGTCTACGTATTAAAAAAAGTGTATATTCGGTCAACCTCCATATTTTCCCTCTATAACAGTTGCTATGGTATAATGAGCTCAATGCGTGGCAGGCATATTATAATTAAATTTTGATTATCGTAGGCTAGGTGTTTTCGGTAACAAGAATTAAGGTTTCCGAAATTGTTTTCTAGATGGTGTTAAGTTTTCTAGATTATTTTTAACTCGTATTTTCAATTAAAATTTGTTCATAAGTCTCTGCCTTTATTTTTCACCTAAAATAACGATTTTTCATTTTTGTTGGTTTGCCAAATATGGATATTGTAACTAAATTTTTAAACGGAGTGAGTGAAATTTTTTCTGGAAACCACACAGAATCACAAGTAAGTTTTGTGCTTTTGAACCATATTCATAAGGAACACGTCCAAACTCAAACTCGAATTTTCCAAAAAGTCCGTTATATCCTAATAGAGCATACCCGATTTGGCATTAGAAATGAAAAAATTAGATGCTAAAAATCTAATCCTGAGGAGATAGAGCAGTTTAAAAGTCAAAAATTTCAAAAACTGGAGTTTTTCAAAGTGTTATAACTTTTTAAGGTTAAAAGTTTTTTCGATAATTCTTTTTGCAATTATTAGGGGACAAATTATAATATATTAACTTTGACCTCAGAACTTTGTCTTCATGGCTAAAAATGAGTCAAAATGGTTTCATGATTCTAACGCATTTTTAGCCATGAAGACAAAGTTCTGACAAGGGAAACCACCCCAGTTGATGGTGGAAAGTTCGACAAAGTTCTATATATTCTTGTAGGGCATCCTCAACTTGTAAAAAATTTGAAGGAATTAGCTGATGAGCTGCGCACGTTTTCCAGCACATTGACTTGCAAACTTCAATATTTTATGCGTTTAGGTGATAATGATTTTATGTTCAGCATTAATTATACAGTCGATAGCATAGTAGCTAAGACAATTGCCTTATATTTTTAAGGTGCGGGTTCGAATCCCACTTGCGTCCAAATTTTTTTGCCTTTTTACAAAATTTTCTCTATTTTTTTACAATTTTAAACAAATCAAAATATTGAAAATCATAAAATTTATGTTTTATAACATTTATTTATTATAACAAAGACCACATACAATCATCAAAACAAAGATGATGATTAACAAAAAAGTATTCAAAACAGAAACAAATTTCACAGTGAGCACAATTTAACAAATGTTTTTTTGTTAAATTGTTTAACCGTAAATGTTTTTTATATTGTAAATTTTAAGATTTTCAATATTTTATATTTGTTTAAAATTGTAAAAAAATTAAGTCAACAAATAGAGAAAATTTTGTAAAAAGGCAAAAAAATTTGGACGCAAGTGGGATTCGAACCCGCACCTTAAAAATATAAGGCAATTGTCTTAGACACTATGCTATCGACTGTATAATTAATGATGAACATAAAATCATTATCACCTAAATGCATAAAATATTGAAGTTTGCAAGTCAATTTGCTGGAAAACGTGCGCAGCTCATCAGCTAATTCCTTCAAATTTTTTACAAGTTGAGGATGCCCTACAAGAATATATAGAACTTTGTCGAAATTTCCACCATCAACTGGGGTGGTTCCCTTGTGAGGTTAAAGTTAATATATTATAATTTGCGTCTTTTCATCCCCTAATAAATGCAAAAAGAATTGTCGAAAAAACTTTTAACCATAAAAAGTTATAGCGCTTTGAAGAACCCCAATTTTTGGAATTTTTGACTTTTAAACTGCTCTATCTCCTCAGGATTAGATTTTCAGCAGCTAATTTTTTCATTTCTAAAGCCAAATTGGGTATGCTCTATCAGAATATAACGGACTTTTTGAAAAATTCGAGTTTGAGTTCGGACGTGTTCCTTGTCAGACTAATTGTAAAATTTAGAGTTACACTCCATTCAATAATCATGAAATAAAATATTTGTTTGCACAATCATTTTTATTGTTTCTGACTATTGTGAATCTTCTCTGGACCATCGTTATTTTCGTAATACTTCGTAAACATAGACATTTTCATATCCACCTAATTTCAATGATTGTCAATATGTTCATTGAAGGCACACTATACTTTATTTGCAGAATATTTTTGATCATCGAAACATTTACATGTTATCAAACATGTTGTAAGGGAAATTTGGCACTTGTTAGATTAACAGTCACATTATACAGTAGCGGACAAAAAAACTTGGGCCAAACATGTAAAATGTGTTTTTACGAACAAAAATAAGCTTACAAGGGAATTAGCTACAAGCGGGATTCGAACCTGAGATCTTTTGGATTAGAGGCCAATGTTTTGCCAATGCACCACAGAGGAAGTTCATAAAGTATCGTTTTTTCAAACCAAGTACTCGTGCTTTTTTTAAATTATGCATTCATATGATTGTTTCTATCCGGATTCAGAATCCGAATCAGGACTCAGAATCGGATTCTGAATCTGAAAAAGGATTTTGAATGCGGATTCTGAGTCCGGAATCAGGATTCTGAATCCGGATAGAAACAATCATATGAATGCATAATTTTTAAAAAAAGCTAGGTCTCGAAAAAATCTGAGGTTGTCAGACCTTGAAGGTCCCTTATAAGTGCTATAAGAAAAACAAAAACAACTCAAAATCAACAAAAACCATGCTTAAATATTCAATATTTAGTGGCGTACCCTTTCACTTTGATGACAGCTCGAATGCGGCACGGCATAGACTAGACCAAAGTCACAAGCTTCTCGCGTGAATTTGTTTGATAAAAATATAATGTGACTGTTAATCTATATGTTACCGTCATATCTGAAAGTTTCAGATATGCCTAAGCATATCTGAAAATTTCAGAAATTATAGACTCATATAGGTCTAAGCCTAGGCTTAAACTTAGGCTTGAGCCTAGGCTTGGGCCTAGACTTAGGCATAGGCTTAGACTTAGGCCTAAGCCGCGGCCTAAACCTCGATCTGAGTCTATAATTTCTGAAATTTTCAGATATGCCTAGGTATATCTGAAAATTTCAGAAATTATAAACTCAGATAGGCCTACTCATAGGCCTAGGTTTAGGCCTAGGCTTAGGTCTAGGCTCAGGCCTAAGCCTAGACCTAAACATAAGCCTAAGCCTAGACCTAAACCTATCCTTCCAGGGGACCCCCAGAAAAATTTTGTTCAAAATGGAAAGTTTTTGAATCGATTCTGATCGCCTCAAAAATTATACTAATTGACTGAAAATTTAGGTGATCCCCCCCCCCCAATTTTCATCATTTTGAGTGAATCAATCATAGGGTGGCACCCCTCCCCCGTTGCCCACGTATACAAGGGGGTACGTTATTTTAGAAAAATGACTCTAAAAAATTAGAGTTAAGTTAAAATTTTTTAATTTTGCAAAAAAATAACGCCTAACCATAGGTTTTCTAACCGGAAAATCTTATTTCAGATTTTCCAGAGCTAAAATGCAGGAAATAAAAAATTGGCCAGAAACCTAACATCATCATTGGTGCTAGGAGTCCGTTCCAATTTTCGTTCAAAAGTAATAAATATGATACAAATAAAAATTATAGATGACACAAGTTCATACATGTTCAGCCGTAACTTATTTTACATCGATTTTGCCAGAATTTTTTTGGGAGCCGCATATTTTTGTACATTACCAAGTATTATTTACGAAAGGGTGTATGCAACGATCCAGTTACGTACATATGAAAAAAGAATCAATTATGTTTTTATCATTTGGGCTATATTTAATCAATACTTTATCGGTTTATTTTTCGCAATATTTGTGTATAAAGGTAGGCTGATGATAGAGGTCCACATATTGCTTTCTCCCATCTTTGTAAATTGAACGAGGCCAAGCCAATACCACCACCCCATACAAATTCTACTACAGTTGAGTCTCTATTTAGTGGCCTCTTTAAATTCGCCAAAAATCGAAATTAAATAAGATTTCTTCGAGTGACAACATTTTGGATTGATAATTGTATGAGGAATATTTTGTAAAAAAATATTGAAAAATCTTTTATTTTTGCCAGGATATGGCTTTTTGAAGTGAAAAAGAGTCATAATGGGTCAGTCTATGCTTCAGACAGCTGCGCCCAGCTGCTGCGGGCTGCGAGAAGCAGCTGCGTTTAGCCCGCAGCCTGCAGCTGCTGAAAAAGCCTGTTGCGTGATTTTATGCGCGCTGCAGCACAGTAGCTGCGGGTGGGAGACTTTTGCGCCCTCACATATGCTCAATGACACTTGCGCACCCGATTTTTGTGCCCCAACATATGCGCCCCGACGTTTGTGCGGCATTTGCGCCCCTACAATGCGCGCTAATAATTGTGCCTCAACATTTGTGCATCCGACTTGTCCGTTTTTAAAATTTTCGACCTTTTTTGAAAGATATTTTACAAGTCGGGTGCGCACATGTCGTGGCGCAATTATTAGCGCGCATATGTCGGGGCGCAAATATCGGGATACAAATGTCAGGTGCGCATATGCGCAAAAGTTTCCCACTCGCAGCTGCTGGCTGAGGCATGGACTGGTATAATTTTTCAAAAAATCATATTTCTGCGAGATCGAAATTTTTTCACTAATTCTTTTGTAAAACATTCTTTATGTACCCTTCAAAATTGAATTCACCCGAAAAACATCTGAGATATTTTCGAATTTTTGGCGGATTTTGAAAATAGAGTAAAAATGGGATCAAGTTCAAAAGGCCATAGCTCGGTGAAAATAAAAGATTTTTTAATAATTTTTTCTACAAAATATTCCTCAAACAATTAGCTATCCAACATGCGGTCGCGGAGATGGGGAGAAGAGCTCGGAAAATTGAAGAAGCACTCTGAATGAGAAACGCCAGATCGCCTCTTCTTCCCTCCGAGCGCGTTAGAGCTCGTCCCCTGGTTATATCCATAAAATGGTCCAAAAATCCTCAACTTTTTGATTTTCGAATTATTTTTTCCCTTTTCCCTCATCAAGAGCCCTCCAGCCATAAAATCTTGGAGGTTGCCTTGTAACTTCTCTTATTATTTGGAGAGCTTTTCTATCGCCCACTTAATGCAATATGGAATAGTTTTTTTTAAAATAAACGTTTATAGAAGTTGTTAATATAATTGGGTTGGTTATAGGAAGCGAAATAATATGCTTGGCTTTTTCTTATGTAAGTCATTTAATTTTTTTATTCAAAAATCGGAGCTAGTTCATTATTTGTATGGCACTTATCATGGTCCAAAATTCAATTTTTTTCTCTTTAAAATCACCTGAATAACTTCTATTTAGGGTTTTTTAGTCGAGGAACATGTTGCTGATATTATTTTCGCGTGAAAACCCAGAACAAATGCTTAAAATGTATAACATTAGAAGTTTTTCTTTTGGACTTCGTTTTCATTCTCTTCTCGCGCTTTTCTTTTTCGCTGATTTTTTGTGTTGTTAATGTTTTCAGATCAATTGCTTACTTTTTTAAATGGCAATTAACGGATTACAAGATTTTCACTTGGAAGACCTCTATGAGAAGTTGCGACTTTTAGATGAGCAATTCAAGCACTAGCTGGTATCCATGTGTCTTCTTCATGGCTCGATGATTTGCGCTTGTAGTAATCAAATGAAACTCATTAGTGGAAATCTTGGCAGTGAAATTTTGAGGTGTCACCGTCGGCTTCATAGAGCCACCGCATCTGCGAGAGGTTTTAAGGTTGGTTTGTTTGCGAGAGACTGCGAGATTTAATCCTACATCAAGGTTCGCACCTTCTTCAAAAACTCTAACCTCAACTATAAGGACATTTTTAAATTGTTATATTTCTGGGCTATGAATCTCTCGATTGAATATGCTGAATTCGAAACCAAGATTAATCATCGTATTATTGTCGAATAGTATGGCAAATTTTGCAAAATTTGCTGTCATTACTTCCGTGCTAATTCAATTCAGCTTGGTGGACTTGGTTTGATAGTGGAAGCCGACGAACTCTACATTTTCAGAAAGCACGGCAGAATGGGAAGACGAATGCGAAGTCATCCCTAATGGATCTTTGGAATTGTAGAACGTGGATCTGGTCATTCGTATTTCAAGATCGTCGAAAAAATGCTGCAGCATTGATACCGTTGATCATACGCCACATCTGACTAGATTCGACTATCCTGACGAACAGGTGGAAAACCTATCGTTTAATCTCATTTGCTCGTCGAGATTTCGTCATCTTACGGTAAATCATGGTGTCAACTTCATAGACCTAAATATAGGTGCCAATACTCAGATCTTCGAGAATAAGAATAACCAGTGGAAAGAGTTGGTTTAACGTTGCCATGGATTCGTTATTGGCCACTATCCAGGCATCTCAAAGAATTCAACTGGCGTGAAAGGATTGGTCGACGAAATCAAGATCTTTTCAAATTTTGGACGCAAGTCGCGATTTTCTATTCATGTAATCCGTGAAGAATATCATCCTTTCTTATTCCAACGGCCGTCGTTAGGATCACAAGGGGGTGTCATGGCCAATGTCCCCCAAGCGTCGCCTCCCTGGAGCACCCCGGGTTAAACGCGAAATGATGGGTTATCAAGTTTTTTGAATTTTTACGGCATTTTTTCTAGGTTTTTACGTAAAAATAACATCAGAAATGTGTTCTTCGACTAAAACCTTAAATAGAAGTTTTTCAGTTGATTTTAAAGAAAAAAATTTGAATTTTTGACCATGATAAGTGCCACATAAATAGTAAACTAGCTCCCAAAAATCATTAACTTTTCACAATCTAGGCCTTTTTTGTTTATGATCGCATTAATCAAGGACTTTATAAAATATTAAAAACAACGGGAAGTTCATGTGAACTAAGTGAGCGTTACCAACTAGCCGAGAACATCCAAACTGCAAAGCTGATGAAGAATTCTATCATAGCATATGCTATCTTTAATGCTAATTTAATGCTTGTAATTTTTTATAGATTACTTAGCCAAAAGCTACAAATTATTTACCCCATTTCTTTTTTCAAACATTTGGGTTCTCCAAATAATCCAATTTTTGACTAAGTTGATTGGCTTTTGATATTATTTTTGGACCCATAGATGACTCAAAATGTATAAGGTGGGCTTAAAGTTCTTGATCACTTTGAAATTTTATAATTACACAAATATATGAAAGCCAAATGAAACGTAATTATTTCATTTGGCTTTTTTTGTTTTTGTATTATTATTTGATGTTCAGAAAGGGATTCTGACTAATTTTCATTTTTGATTATTGTATACCAGATGTTTTTCGCAATAGATTATGGATGTTGATTAACTCGAAACGGGCAGTCTTGAAGATTGTCCTCGAAGTGGTCCAAGAACCACTAGAACTCCTCAAAATATCCGAAAGATCCAGATCGAGACAAGTCAGTTGAATCGTTGAAGAGAGCTCTGGTAAAAGGCCTGGGATGAAGAAATCAGAAATCATGTTGGAACGGCTGAATAAGATTGTTGATGACTTCCCGAAACGATAAATGTTTCGAAGCTAAGGGTGGATATTTTGAATAATTTTTGTTGTTTTGTTATTGTTTTATGTTATAAAATCTCAAAGTGATCGAGAACTTTAAACCCACCTTGTATGTGGCACGGTTCATTTTTGTACACATTACGTTAAGGAAAATTATCAAATTTAGATGTTCTTCCTTACTTCTTGGCTAGAGGATCCTAATAGCAAAAAATGGGTACAATTTGTATATGAAATTGAAATTTCAATATATGCAATAGTCTTGTCGGTTATTGCAATTATGTCAGTGGAAACTTGGAAGACTGTATTTATAAAGTAATCATTATAGTTTATACATGTTTAACCTATAAATTCAGGACATTTAAAAAGTTATTTAAAAGCACTGAAGTCAATCCCTCAATGCAGAACGAAAACTTGGCTATAGGAGGAATTCCAATGGAGCAATTGGGTCATATAAAAAGTTCAAGAGGAGAAGACATCTTATTTAAAATGGGTCAAGAAGGCGAAATTTATTTCAATCAATTGCACAAGTCATGGGGCTAGATCACTGAGTAGAATATGCCAGAAAGGGATTCTGACTAATTTTCATTTTTGATTATTGTATACCAGATGTTTTTCGCAATAGATTATGGATGTTGATTAACTCGAATTCAACTCAAATAATATAAAAGGGGGTTTTTACAATCGGGACATCGATTGGTGATGTTATCGAGTCGAAAAAAATTTCCCTGATCCATCTACTGCAGGATTCTTAGGACAAAAACCTGCAGAAAATTGAAAAAAAATTTTCTTCAAATTTTGTTGATTTCGACTAACTTGGGGTTTTCATACAGAGAACACGATTCTAAGCATTTTGAGTCGTTCCGGGCCGATTCTGATCGAGTATTCGCGGAAATACACCCTCAGGAAGGCAGAGGTACGAAAATAAAGAGTACACCCAACTGCAAAGTGGCGTATAAAATTTATTTACTGAAGTATATCTCCCAAAATCTATCGATTATGCGCCTACTATTCCTCTAAAAAATACTTTTTAAATTATGGGAAAAGACTTTAAGGGTTTTAGAAAAACCGTTTTGAGTGGACTGTCAAGAGTCAAAACTGCGTTTATGCCACTCTAAGGATCTACAGAATTTGACTAAAACAATCAATTTTATAAAAAATCACAACCATTGTTATGAACATCACTACCTTACCGTCCACGGTCAGTCGTACGATTGACGGCTGACAGTAGGGTTCAACGTAGGAACGCAATCGTCATCTCATTTTATATGTTTCAACCGATATTGAGATTCAGCCGACTTAGAGACGGTTAACTGACTATGAGTTCCCAAGATTGACTAAGCGATTTTGAGACAACAATCTTTGCTCATGATCAGTTAACCGATCTTGAGCCAAGATCGTAGATACAAAAATTGGGACTAGGCTTAGGCCTAAAGCCTAGACCTAATCCTAGGCCTAAAGTCCCTTGTAAGCCTAAGCCTAGTCCCAATTTTTGTATCCACGATCTTGGCTCAAGATCGGTTAACTGATCATGAGCTAAGATTGTTGTCTCAAAATCGGTTAGCCGATCTTGGGAACTTATAATCGGCTCTGAGTCGATTGAATCTCAATATCGGTTGCAATATATAAAAATAGTTCCCGGTAATGCTATTGATCAAGCACAAAAGCTCAACGAATAAACGATTTTATGGTTTTTATATATCACAATGGAAAAAAATTTTTGAGAATATTTTTTTCGTGAACTTGACCTTGTTTTATACAAGTTTAAAAAATTTTATTTTCGATATTTATATAAATTTTTATAGAATGAATCATTTAAATGCTAGACAAATATCTTTTGTATTTTTATTTAATCGATAGTTTGTAAATATTTGATAAATACGTTAAAATTTTTACAATACTACAAATATCTTTTTATTTCTATGATAAAGCTATTTTATACAGGGTGTATCCAAATTTTTCAATATTTTTTCTTAAGTTTTTAGTTTTTTCATCGCTTTAAAAAGTTTTTTAATTTTACTATGTTAGCACTTTTATATAATAAGAATAAAACTCTAGTCAAAATCTTCAAATTGAAAATTTATTGATAAAAGATTTTGACAAAAACTAAAGTCGCTTAAGGAAAAATTTCTGGGCATTTTTGGCATACTCTGTATTGGCTTCAAAGAAACATTTCTTATCATTAATAAAAGTTTCTTGTTTTGTTGAAAATGAAATTTTGGATAATTTTATTACTTTTTTCTCACAAGGGAACCACCCCTGTTGATGGTGCGACTTTTTAAAAAAATGTCCATATTCTTGTAGAGCATCCCTGGTTTGCCTTTATTTTTTGTGGAATTAGCTGATGATGGTTACACCCCGTTGAGCTAATCAACCCTGAAAATCGAAAAATAGCGTTTTTTAGCGTTTCCATTGAAATCAGGGGGCTCAAAAAACACCTTTATCTGACTTCTTTTGTCGAAATTTTGACATTTTCCACCGTTTTTGGCTATAGCGAACATTTTCTAAGTGTTTTTAGAAAAAGTTGAAAATTTTTGAAAAAATTGATTTTTTGGACCCCATGGATAGAC
>OZJO01001416.1:0-48121 GCA_900406225.1 Acrobeloides nanus
TAGCAGAGTTTTTATCATAACTTTTGATAGATAAATCCGTTTGACTTGATTTTGGTGTCATTTTGAAGCTCAGATTCAGATTCTGAGCTTCAAAATGACGCCAAAATCAAGTCAAACGGATTTATCTATCAAAAGTTATGATAAAAACTCTGCTAGAAATGGTCTCCCGAGTGCTGCTGCAAAGTTGACTCCCCTTTGAAGAAAATGCTTCTCCACCTCGGAGGAGTCATTTTCATAAAGATTCGATGCAACGTTCAAAAGTGCCTTGTTTATTGAACCCAATAATTTTGGCTGCAATTTTTGGGAACTAATCGAAAATATGTATAAAACTTACACAACAACCAAATCAGAGTCAGACGAATGATTTCTTAATAGTGACGCCATTCTAAGATAACGCCAAGTCCTGTCTTGCTGATTTAAAAGCTCTGTTTGTGTAATCATAGAAGTACTAGGGTTATCTCTATCTGGCACACGGAATGGGGTAACGATGGATTCAAATTCGGATATCCTAAATATTGAAAATAATACTACAGTTGAACTTCGATTTAGTGCCCCTCAGGTCTTGATTCTGGGGGGCACTAAATCGAGATTTTCTCGTCAGGGCAGAGCTAAAGGGTGTTTCAACTGTATGAATGTATAGTTAGGAATAATATCAAGGATCCCCGTAGTCCTTTTTGACAAAATTTTTTCAGAATTAGACAAGAATTCATGCTGAATACAATCAAATCAGTATTTTTAATAGTAATTATGTTTTCGTGTCAATATCCAGATTTTTCAAAAATTGAAGTCTCAAAGCTATAACCTTATTTTAAAATGTTGATATTTGGCTATAGAAATTGATTTGTGGTGATAATGTCGAGTGTACTAGTGTTTTTTAGGTGGGGAATCAATTGCGCGCATTGCGGTGGTATGAAAATGTTTGCATGACATACTCTATAGCCAAATAACAACATTTTAAAATAAGGTTACATCTTTGAGACCTCAATTTCTTGAAAAGTCTGGATATTGACACGAAAACAAGAATTACTATTAAAAATACTGATTTAATCGTATTTAGCATACATTCTTGCCTAATTCTGAAAAATATTTTGTAGAAAAAAGATTTCTAACGCCCTCAATATATGGGCCGGTTTCATTTGCACCACCCTGTCAAATGTATACTCCTGAAAGATAAACTCCTTACATTTCTTCATCAGGTCTACTTTGATCATTGGCAAAAACCGTAACGTCTTGAATATGATCAATACGGAATTTTTTCAATAGCTTGACCATCTCTTCTTGGTCGTTATCCAATTTTCCAGCATTTGTAGCTAGCGTAAATATTCTCAATTTTGCACCCTAGAAATAAAATTCAATCGAATTATGTGAAAAGAAGCCATTCAAATATTACTTAATACAAAATTTTCTAATTTTTACCACCCATCTGCATAGTTAACCGAATTTTTAAGTTCGCTGAACGACCCCTTTCCGAATTATTAAATCTTGAACGACCTTAATTAATTCTTACCTCGAGGTATGATTGTGAGTGTGTTAAAAGGTATGGCAGTAACAAAGTTAGCCCACCATCATCATAAATCCACCAAACATCAATAACGCCCTTTTTAATTTTNTTACCTCGAGGTATGATTGTGAGTGTGTTAAAAGGTATGGCAGTAACAAAGTTAGCCCACCATCATCATAAATCCACCAAACATCAATAACGCCCTTTTTAATTTTTGCTCGGAATTGGTTTATACGGATTATAAGGCCTTTTTGTTCGCTATTTCGTCTGCTAAAATTTAATTATTTGAACTTGTGTAAGAGGATAAAAATAAGTTGAAATTAGTCGTTTAAAGCAAGTGTACGGCTACAGTTAAACCTCCGTTTTATGACACCCCCGAAATTTTCGTTTTATGACCCCCCCATATTTTTGTAGTTTAGGAGGGGGCGAAAGTAACCCATTATAGGGGTTTCTTGACAAACAATCGTCTTTTTGACCCCCTAGATGATTTTTCCTGGGAAAATGATGTTCTACAAAGTTGTTTCCCATAAAATTTATATACCTTTATTATTTTCATTAAATTTTGGACAAAAATTTTTAAAAAAACATGAAGGGAGCTTATGATTTTGGCTCCTTACGAAATGGAATCCTAGCGCCGTCTATGCCAAGAACTACAGCTAGAATGTAGATTCGCTATCCTCTAGAATGTAGTCTAGAATAAATAGAGACTGGATAGAACCCTTTTGGGTTAGTAAATTTAGAAACAGATGGAATTTTTTACAGTCTTTAATTTTTTATGCTGAGCAAGATATTAAAANGAGACTGGATAGAACCCTTTTGGGTTAGTAAATTTAGAAACAGATGGAATTTTTTACAGTCTTTAATTTTTTATGCTAAGCAAGATATTAAAAGAAATTTGTATTTTTTCTCATGTTTCTTTTGGAATGTATTACTTACTATGCATTTTCCAAAACGGAATCATCTGAAACATCTGAATTTGTATCCGAATCAGAATCTGTATCCGCATCACTACTATTTTCTGAACCATTATCTTGATCATCAAACGAGCTCTTGCTAACGGCAATCAGCATTGTTTTAGCACGAGCTCTTTGGTTTATCCATGGCACAGAGCCTCTAAAAATTGAATTTTAGTGTTTCAAAGACCTTTGCATAGATTACCTTGGTTTAGCTGGCACTTTGACTAGATTGTAATTGGACATTAGACTAGACAAGTCAAGACCGCTGTCATTATTTCGGAGAATACTAACCGACATGTTGGATTCAAAAGCGTCACTAAAATTTTACAACTGAGACTTTTTTCAAAAACTAAATTTATTCATCTTCTCTTCCTAGAAATCTGATACGACTTACAATATTAATCCAATATATTCATTAATTTCATCAATCCCCTTAATACCATTTTGATTCCAATTTTGTTTGAAGCCCATGAATAGAACATTTGGTTTGAATTGACCCAAACCAGAGGCCTATAATTTTTTTAAATTACGCTTTCCTTGAAAATTCCATACTTGCATAATAGCTCTTGTGCCCTCCCGAATATTTTGGTTGGCAATAGAAATGCTATATGCTTTAATCCTTCGATTTTTCAACCAAATTTGTGTTTTTGAATTTAGTGATTTGACCATGGAGAGTGATCCATCTGTGCTTTGAATCTAAAATACGAAAAAAATACAGAGCTCAATGAGAGGATCTACTATACAGAGAAGTCAAACGTATATAATTGGGTATTAGGGGGGTAATTCTACTACTATAAACGTGTAATGTCATAGATGATATCGGGACTTTTTATTTAAACGGATAACCTAAAAATAAAGTAGTAAGGGACGATGAGAGAAGACATTGACACCAAAATCATCAAAATCGATGAACAAAAAATTTATTCACTATTTTTACATAGTACGCTTTTTACAAGTCTGTGTCTCACAGACTAATACATTTTATGCAAATTTCAAGAAGACTATAAAAGGACGCAGATGAACGCGCTCGGAGAGGAGTGCTCGAAGGCGCTTGAGCGTGCCCAAACGCCCATGAGGCTCGGTCTTCATATACTACAAAAATATTATTACCGGGACTATATTACCACACATCATTAAACTACTTCCTTTCGATATACTATACACAAAGTCCACCAACGAAGGCCTTGATGCTGGGTTCCCAGTCAAAACAAGAATTTGTGGTCGATAGGTTTTAACATGAACTTTAAGTTTATTAAGCTGTCTGACAGAATGCAAAGCGTTTCTATAGGCATGAGCTTGGTCTGAAGTACCCCAATTAACAGTTGCTAAAATTAAAAAAGTTTAATAACTATAGATAAAAGAGCATATACCAGGCTTCATCTTCCACAAATATAAGTATAACAAAAAGAAGAATGCCAATGTTGCGAGCGAAGTATACCATGAGATGGCTATCATACAGCCAACACAGATGAAGGCACAGAGGAGGGAGNAAAGAGCATATACCAGGCTTCATCTTCCACAAATATAAGTATAACAAAAAGAAGAATGCCAATGTTGCGAGCGAAGTATACCATGAGATGGCTATCATACAGCCAACACAGATGAAGGCACAGAGGAGGGAGAGCCATTTGCTCCAATATTTGAAAGAGGGACGAAAACCTAAAACCAATGGCTAAAGTTAAGTCTATGAATGGAGAAAGTGCGGATTCTCTTCGTGCAGGACTTCAATTAGTTTACAAAGCATACTCTTTAGTTTACGAGATAACTGGTGGGGAGGGGTAACGGTTTTTATTTTTTGAATCATACTCGGTGATCTAGAGAAAGCACAGTCAAAACAAGCATAGTTGATCAAAGCATATGTCCCAAGATAAAAATTGGATATGAAAGGAGCAATTGAGTTGAGCTCTCCTAAAATGCTTGATATTTAATCATTTAAACAAGCTAATTGGGTGAGAGGGATCATACCTATGCATATAATGGCACAAGCTAACAAGAAAAACAGGGCGTAAGCTTTTCTAGGTTCTTTATTAGGTCCATAGCCTTGTCCAAACCATCCGATATATGGGAAGAGTTTGTCTTTGCAAACAACCTAAACGTTTAAAAAAGCTATACTCTTTTCCTTCCCCCTCACCAAAACCATAAGAATCAATAGTCTTACTTGAAAAAGTTTTGGAGCACTAACCAAACATGATAGAGCAGAACTCAAAGTTGATGCAAAAGCACCAGCTACAATAAGTGGGCCCCATAAACTACTAATTTGCACTACCTATAATTTTATAACATAAAAATAGCTACTATTCTCCCTCCCCTACCTGATAATCATTCATAGCTCCATATTTACAAGAATTATCATAAAAACAATCAGGTTTAACCCATTGTTCAGAAACAGACTCATTATGGTTTCTAACAGGAACATGTATACCATCTGCATCACGAACTGTGGTAAAGCCACTAATCCACAAGAAAGTGAAGTAAATGATTGAAGTGAATATTATAGCCAACACAGTGCCGAGCGGAATAGATTTGCTGGGATTTTTCAAGTCACCGCTAATGTTGGCACCAGCCATGATTCCAGTGGCAGCAGGAAAATAAACAGCAAAAACGGAAATTATAGTGTATCCATTCCGAAAATCGGATAGGAAGTTTTCTTTGAATGTTGCAACTATAATTTTAAACCAATGAGCCCATAATTTATAAAATGCCTACAGCTATATCCAGTATACCCTCTAACTGCCTTCTTATGACTAACTGGCAGTACACTTCCAATATAATAATCAACGATTGAGATAAAAATGAGCAAAACCAAAATAACTTGAGTTTTGCTTTCAAAGTTAGTACCGGCAAACACCACTAGGATTAATAAAAAACAAAATGCTAAAGTGTTTTTTATTTTAAAAAATTGAGCTAATTTACTTAATCCAATGATCCGAGTATCATTGATGCCTCCATCGATGATTTTAATTCCATAGCTATTGAAAATGTCTTGTAGGATTTCGGCTATGCCAACAAGGTTCATAGCAGCGCCAAAACCGTTTGCTACAGCAAAAATGATGCCTATGGAGCCTCCAAATTCGGGGCCAATTGAACGACTTATCTAAAAATATTGTTGTATAGGGTGAGTAAAAAAGAGCAATTTTGAGATTTTTGATGATTGTTTTTCAACATTTTTCAAGTTTTTAAATTTTCATCAAACCCTTTAGGGTTTTTTCATGCGAGGAATCGATTGCGCGCCTTGAAAAACTTTTACTGACCTTGTATTAGCCTATTTTCGCTTCAACATCTTTCCCTGAATCAGGGTTTTCACGCGCAATCAATTCCTCGCATAGAAAAGCCCCCTATAAGTTTATTTTGGTGAAAATTAAAAAAGTTGAAAAAGTTTTTTTTTCAGTCACCCTGTTATTTTTGAGAAAGCTCATCCCTCAGCAACTATGGAGAATGTCTTGAGAGAGGGAAGGAGTTTTACTTACCAGAAAATAAATACCACCACCGCTGACCACGCCATTTGTACAGATAGCCGAAGTGGACAAAGCCGTAACCATTGTTATAGCAGAAGAAACAAGTATTATCATCGAACCCCATACTAAAAACACATTTCACTATATAGAATCACTCAAAACTCTACATATTCCTGCTTGTGCTGCCATCCAACTTATTCTCAAAAACAACATAACACTAAAAATATTCGACACACATCGTACGAAGACACCTTCTACCCATCCAAGAAGTTTCTTTTCATTTTGAGCTTTTGGATCTTTTTTACAAGAAAACATGTTTTTTATTTTCTCTATGCGACTAGGCTGAGGAGTTTCATCGTTTACATCTTGAGGTATATGCTTAAAAATAGAGAGGTACAGTAGCGATCAAAAGTTTATGGGCAAGTATTTCTATTTTTAACCTATCTACTAACACGGAAATACTTCTTCAAAATTTTTTTGAAAGTTGTTCAGCATAGCTAAAAGTAATAGAATATCCCGGAATTTTGAAGAAGTATTACCGTGTTAATAGCCCCTATCGTGGGATTGATTGTTACAAAAGCATACTATGCGATGTGCATCAGGCAAGCTTGTTATTGATGCTCTCGTATCCAGTACAAGTTCAGCCAAGCTAGCACGGTGAGAATGACTATAAGGTAGTTTTCCATATGCTGATCCATCCAAAGTATAAAAATCAATGACCGGTGGGTGATCCAAGGTCATTTTTCGCCTTTAATAAATATTTTCTAAAATTAAGTAAATAATTACCCAAGTTCCTCATCGACTTGAAAATCAGCTTCATTTTTGGTGACTTCATCTTCTTCAATCTCGAATTTGACTTCAGGGTGAGGGTGAGCAGCGAATATATCTGGCATCGGTTTTAAGTTTATGTCATTTGATATGACTTGTATCTCGGGTAGTTTGGGGGATATGACATCTTTTCTGAGCCGGAATTTGGACTAAAAAGTTGCTTTTTAAATAACTATGGTTTTTTAAGGAGGTGATCTCAAAAAGCCCGAAAAAATTGATTTTTTTTGTTTCATTTTTAAAACTTTAAAATACAGATTTTGAAAAGGCCAGCTACGCCCTTGGGCTCAACTCTTTTTGATGGATGGTGAGAAGAAAAACGATAATTGTCATTATTAGATCCATACATGGGCAAGGGGAGGGGGTACTATACCCCCCCCCTTAATTCGTTGTATCGGGGGAAAAATTAATGGACCAATTCGTATTTGGGAAGTTGCCCAGGCTGAATTCGTTGTGAAAATTCGTATACGAATTCATAAATCGAGAACGAATTCGTATTTCGACTTTTTCGCCTGTCGACGTTTTTTTTGGTCGACAGTAACCTTTGGGACCAATTCGTATTTTGGGGCTCAGTACCCCCTGCTTGTCCATGTATGATTAGATCTATAGCTGATACGCGTAATATCAAAACTAACTTTAATTTGGTTAACAATTCCTCCATCTTTCTTTTTGTTGCATTCATCTCCGTTGATCACATCTTTTTTCGTTTTTGGCTTTTTTGAAGGATACATCTTCAAAATGCTAAGCTCTCGAAGAAACGACTCATCCAATGCTTCATCTAATGTAAAGTTTGTGCTCGCTCGTTTGATTTCACACATTCTTTCGATGTAGCGATCAGCCTAAGGATAAAATTATAGTAACGGAGGTCAAGTGCTAACACGTTCGCAGTTTCTCCGAGAGTGACACGAGCGGCACTTCCAAGCGACGCCAAATAACACTCCCCAGTGACTTTTTAAAAATTCGAATTTTCCCCCTTGGTCCCCAAGGGGTAAAAATTGGAATTTTCAAAAATTTCTCTAAATCGGTGGATTTTTAGTAATCGAGTGTTTTTCGACATGAAGAACTCTAATTCGAAGAAATTTTTTGATTTTGATCGCAGGAAAGGGTCGAATCGTCCAGGTGGACCAAAACACTGAAAAATTTTGGGGCGAAATTTTTTTTTTAAATTCAGAGATATGGCCTTTAAAAGTTTGGTCCGGTTTTTATTACCGCTACTGTACCTCTTCATCAATTGGATTGAACATTCTCATAATCTCTTCTTGTTCCTCATCGGTTGTGACAAGTGAAAAGCGAGGATGAGCTTGCTAAAAAAATTTAAATTAAAAAAAAATTAAATTTTTAGATATCGTGGGCTTGCTAATAATTTTTAAATGCTCAAAAAACATTTTATCTGAAAATGCTTGTATAACTTCTCCAATTCTATTCTATGCCCCGTGGGCCTGAAGAATTTTATTTACTGAGAATTTAAAAAATTACAATATTGTCATCAAATTGGAATTCAGAATCATTTTCATCATTACTTTGTACAGAATTTTGATGATCCATTTCTAAGTGGAAATTTGGAAAAAGGTTTAAAAAAGTTTTAAAAAAGGTTAAAAATAAACAATCAGACGATTATTATACACTCGACCATCGATATAAAAATAGGTAAGAAAAATTTAAGTAGTCTAAAATCTCTCGGCATCTCAGTACAGATTTGTCCTTATCAAAGTGTACTCTTTTTTTATGACAAACATTGGTCAAGACCGGTACATGAAGGGTACAAGAATGTTATTTTCAATAAATAAAATGATATCAAGATAAATATAAAACTCATCAAAGTTAAATATAAAACTGATAGTTAAAATTTTACATTTTTAAAATTCCTTACGCTTGTGTGTTTATGGCTTGATGTCATTTTGAATCATGTATCATTCTTATCAAAATTATTTTTAGAGGTCAATAGATGTTTGTCCGTATTTGACCAGATTTTGATCAGTCAGAAGCTAAACAGGGGTGCTATGAAAACGGGTTGGGCACTTTTTGAAGGCTTTTCTAATAAAAATACCATCTAAGCGTAAAATTTGGCGAGGAANTTCTTATCAAAATTATTTTTAGAGGTCAATAGATGTTTGTCCGTATTTGACCAGATTTTGATCAGTCAGAAGCTAAATAGGGGTGCTATGAAAACGGGTTGGGCACTTTTTGAAGGCTTTTCTAATAAAAATACCATCTAAGCGTAAAATTTGGCGAGGAATACGAATTTATAATTCATTTCTGCCCTAGAGTTGAAGAAATACTGAAATTTTACGTTTTAAGAGTTTTTTAGTGTGTTTTGCACATAATAAAACGGGTTGAGTCGATTTTTTCGCCATTTTCAGTGCTTTTTCGCTATTTTCTTTTGACATTTATGGGTAAAAAGCACTGGAGAATACAATGGAGCCATTTTTATATCGAGTCGAGCACAAAGATTGTACCCAACTCGCCCCAACCCGTTTAAAAAACCCAACACTTTTTAGTAGCACTCCAACCCGTTTTAGAACGTCATAAATTGAAAAAATCGATTTTTAGGCACGAAAACATGGTCGACTCGAAATAAAACGGGCTCCATCGTATTCTCTAATGCTTTTTACCCATAAATGGCAAAAGAAAAAACCGAAAAAGCGATGAAAATGGTGAATAATCGACCCAATCCATTTTCTCCGACCCCCTTTAGTATCTGCAAACCAATAAAAAAACTCTTAAAACGTAAAATTTCGATATTTCTTCAACTATAGGGCGAAAATGAGTAACGAATTCGGATTCCTCGCCAAATTTTACGCCTAGAGATGGTACTTTTATTAGAAAAGTCTTCAAAAAAGTGCTCAACCCGCCCCTAACCCATTTTAGCAAAACCCAACCGTTTTAGTAGCACCCGCTAAAAAGCACTACAATTTTACATAATCCCTCCTTTAACCCGGGAATGCGCAGCGTATCATATATGATACAAATTTTCAATGGTCGAGAACGCGCATTTTTTTAAATGACTGAAAAAACAAGCTATGATTTTTTCTTATCATTTTATGGCTTGACTCATTATGGCTTGTGACTCATTTAAATGTTGTGAGCCAAGTAAACAAGAGAATATTCCATCCAAATTCCATAAAAATCTTTTACCAAGCATGAATTTTTGGCTTTGATAATACATTAATCCCCATCTATAAATATTCATTCTATGTAGTCTAGTAGTCCAGGGATACTACTTATAAATGAATTATGTTTGTTCTTTTGTTCTTTATCAATATCCTTTCTATTTTTAAATACATAGTTCCACCTATGACGCGAATGGTCCTCATATTCTTATCTAATTGTCGCCTGATAAATTCGTTTTATTTATAAGCGCAAATTTTTTGACGCGCTATGAGAGTAGCAAGCCAAAAATAAGGTTGGCAAATAAAAAATTGGGGATTGTCACCTCACTCTGTCTCTAATTTCTCGTTTCGTGCTTGCCTCATGGTGTGACAAAGTGTGACCAAAAATGGGATCAGTGATGTCTTTTGGCATGATTTTGATTGTGTCTTGATTTATCAAATCAAAATCAAGATTTTTGATTTTGGTTTTGATTTATCAAATCAAAATCAAATTTTTTTGATTTTGATTTCCAAAATCAAAATTTATGATTACAGTAAAAAAGAATGCGTTAAGAAACAGGCCGTTGGGTTTTATACAAATATATGAAACATCTGAAATTTATGAAAAATTTGAAATAATTTTCCTATATATGTAAAAAATCCTTTACCACATACGAAAATGTAATTTTTGTAATGCATGAAACAATTGAAACGCAGCATTAAAAAACCGAACGGTGCGGCTTTTCATCGCTGCTTCGAAGCGCTTTAAATTTAAATAATCGCTGGGTGTCTGAGTTACAGCCCGGTATGACATGGCCTTGTCCAATCAGTAGGTATTGACCATAATCGAAATCGGAAGTAGGGTTGCGTTTTTATTTAGGCCAAGTGGCAGCTCAGTGCGCTTCGCGCGCCTCGCTGCCGCTTAGCCTAAATAAAAACGCAACCCTACTTCCGATTCCGAGTGTTGGCCGTGGCTCCAAAGTCGCGCACTGGCGCCTTCGGCGCCGCTCTGTTCACTCCGATCGCAACGCCTAATCCTAAGCATAGATGAGTCTAAGATTTCAAAATTGAATACTTAACCGAAATCATATATAACAAAGAATTCAAAGCTGAGCGATGAAAAGCCGTATCGTTCGGTTTTTTAATGCTGGTATATACCTCGTAGGGGTACTTTTCAGTGATCAAAATCAAAAAATTTCCTTCAAATTTGATCGATAACACTTTAACTACATGCATAATTGTAGAAACTCTAAAAAATTAAATTTTTGAGAGTACTTTTAATTTTTACAACAAATGTTGAAATAAATATCACCATCGTTTTCAGCATGATCGATAACACTTAAACTAAATACATATGTGAAACTCGATAAAATTATTTTTTTTGCATTTTTAGGGAGGCCCCTATTTTTTAATTTTTATTAAAAAATATCATCACCATCGTGTTCCCTTAGTCGAAAACTCTCGAGTAAGAAAAATTAGCCGATTTTGAGAACTTTTTTTTAAAAATTCTCATTTTTCAATTGTTTAATGGTGTAACCCCCTAATTTTTTTAACGATGTAACCTCCTAAATCAGAATTTTCGTTTCAATAACTCAAAATTATTTTCAAACTGAAAAATTTTGGTGTCAGTTGAGAAAAATGCTATATTTACTTTTTCCTAAATACTCAAGAAATTCAAATTATTTTCTTGTCAATAAACAACTTTTGATTGAATCAGGAATTTGAAACCTAGGCAAATGTTTTCGCTGTAATACACAAACGAAACTTCAAAAGCAATTATATCAAAAACTAAAACGATTCTGAAGATGCCGTAAAAACAAACAATACTCCATTTTTCATGAACTTTCCGAATATATACAAATGATGACAACTTTTTTCCGAGTGGAAAGAAGAGGACCCAACTTTTTCTTTAACAGGTTTTCAAGATTCCTTTCACGAACTTCGATATAGACCTGGAGACATTTCAATAAAGCATCCACGTTGGTCGCACACATTTCTGGAGTAATTTCATCATAAACTTTATTTTAAGAGAAAACTTGGTATAGATGTTTATAAATGTAGAGCAGATTCTCAGCTCCCCATTGGGTGACAAGATAGTAACGTTATTACTTTTTATCAGGCAAGTATCAAGGTAGTAACGAGATGTCAAGGTAGTAAAGAAAATAAAAAATCAATCTAGAAGATTTTACCTATACTCAAAATCAGCCTAGTGAAAATCTAATGGTAAATTCAATCTAACGAATTTTAACTAACAAGAAAGTCAGTCTAGAGTATTTTACCTAACAGAAAAATTAGTCTTGAGGACCTTATTTAACATCAAAATCAGTCTAGGAGATGTACCTAACTAAAAAATTAGTCTAGAGGAGCTTAAAAATTTATTTAGGGAATTTCATCTAACATAAAAATTGATCTAGGAAATTTTTAACGTTATTACCTTGACACCAAATCCAACTTTCACATGAGTGGTAGATGAGGTCTCAAAACAATTCCTCCGAGGAGATGAATAATAAAAACGAGTATATATGTATATTCATACAGGGTAAGGCAGAAAAAATGAGATTTTCGCGATTATTATACTTGCAGGAAATTTGAATTTTATAGGGGTAACATGTTTTCTTTTGATATAATTCTTTTTTTAAGAATGTAGAGAATTCAATGTCTTTTGATCTAATTCCTTTGGAAAAAGAGTTAGGTCAAAAGACAACATTTTAGCCGACAAAATGCAAATTTCCTGCTAACATAAAAATGCAAAAATCTCATTTTTATGCTTCACCTCACGGTGGTCAAAAATGATATTCAAAAGTTGAGAACAGAAAGTTATGATGGTTGTCGTTTCAATAACACAAGTTTTGGTTTTTTTTAGAAAATTAAGATTTTTCTCGATGAAATTTTATCGAAATCACATAATTCTTTTTTTTTTTTTAATTTTACAGCTCGAGATTCTTTAAAAGACGACAGTAAATCGCGACAAGTTTTTTCGAAAAAAATTTTTTTTCAAAATTTTTTGGAAATCACATTTCTAGAGGTAATTTTATGTGCGAAATCGATTGCACGCATTTATAAATCGTGAAAACCTCATTCGACATTTCGACTCTGTTTCATCGACTTCATATTCCCTCACCACGATTTACGTCTTTTTTATCATTTAGCTTATTAAAATGTGTGAAAACGAAATCGAAGGAGATGTTGAAATAGAAAAAGAGAAGTCTCGATTCGCGCTCGTGGAACTTAGTCAATTGGAGAATCTACAGCATTGCTTTGAGTGTGGAAAAGCTCCAGCCGGTTATAAAAATGGGAAAAAGCGCAATATAAAGTGGACAAAAAATGGCAAGATAAATAAAAATAAGGGATAATGGTATAATTTTGTAGGAACAAATCTAACGGCTGTGTATACTTGTTCGTGCAAAAATAATCAGAGGATGGGCTTCGCAGAGTTTTATTCAAGGTTTGCAAAATTTTGTTAGCAATCAGGGCCGTATCCAGGGGGGAGGGCTAAGCAGGCTCAAGCCCCCCTCCCGAAATCCGAAAAATAAATTTCCACTCCGTCTGCATATCACCGTGTTTTTCACTTTCCTCAACTTTTGGCACAATTGTTGACTACTGTGACCCTTATAAAAATTGTTTTACTATACATAAAATGTCAACACGTTTGATTGATTTCCTCGAGTTGTATCATTATCTTACATAGTAATTTTTTGATTATGTACTCTCAAAAAATAAAATTTTTTCCTATGTTTAAGCAATCCAAAAAATGCATAAAACTGATTTAATATGGTAAAATAAAAACAATAAAAGCCAATGTATAACATAAATTTTTTTATAACTATGCATAAAATGTCAACACGTTTGATTGATTTCCTCGTACGAGTAAAGTTGGAGGTAGTCCACGAGTCATTATATCCAACCAAGCCATATAGAGGGCATTGTTTTGTCCTTGTCTTGGTACAGGAAGGGTTCTAAAATATATGAATTGAAAACAATAAGAGTCTAAGAATTGATGTCCTATCTTATGATTTTGGGTCTTTTTTGAAATTTTCTATCTTTGGGAATCAATTAAAAACATAGTACTGGGAACCGAGAGCTTCGTCCCCCCCCCCTCGTACAACTTTTTCAATGGAGTTGAGGGTTTAAATTAATCATTCCCGAGATCGCCTGTGCACACAGACAAAATGGACAGACATTAAACGTCAAATGTAGTAGGATATACATTAGAAAAACAATATAAAAACCTACACTACAACTAGATCAGATTCAGACGAATGATTTCTTAATAGTGATGCTATTCTAAGATAACGCCATGTCCTATCTTGCTGATTTAAAAGCTCTGCTTGTGTAATCATAGAGGTACTAGGGTTATCTCTATTTGGCACACGGAATGGGGTAACTATAGATTCAAATTCGGATATCCTAAAATTTTGGGAAATATATATGAAATGTATAGTTAGGGTTTGGGGGAAAAGAGAATGAATCCATAAATGTATAGAAGGGGCTGGTGTTGCTGTATGGGGTCAAAACCCACAAAACCACCTTTTTTGAATTTCAATCATCGTGACAAAGAACCCAGCCCAAATGATGTCATTCATCACATAATCTCATAGCTTGTACAGAGTGATACAAAAAGTGCATTTTTGTGATTTTTATGCCTCGAGAAACATTTTTTATCGGAAAATTTTTTACTAAAAATGATCAATATAGGGATAATTTTATACGGGGCATCGATTGCGCGCATTTTCTAAGCATGAAGAAATTTCCTTGACACTGATTTAAGCGATTATGTGAAAATTTTCGGATGAAAAAAGAAAATTATTCGATTTTCGCGTCAATACACCAACTCCATTCCCTGAATCAGAGTCAAGGGAACATTTTCAGGATTCGGGAATGCACGCAATCGATTCCCTGCATAAAATTACCCCTATATGGATCATTTTTAGTAAAAATTTTCTGGTTCCAAAAAAATTTTCGGGCCAAAAATCATAAAAATGCACTTTTCTTAATCACCCTGTAGCTGAATCCTTACATTTCTTCATCAGGTCTACTTTGAACATTGGCAAAAACTGTAACGTCTTGAATATGATCAATACGGAATTTTTTCAATAGTTTGACCATCTCTTCTTGATCATCGTCCAATTTTCCAGCATGTGTAGCCAGTGTAAATATTCTCAATTTTGCACCCTAAAAATAAAGTTGAAAAAAATTAAGCGAAAACATGTCTTACCTCGATGTATGATTTTGAATGTGACAAAAGGTATGGCAATAATAAAGTTAGTCCACCGTCATCGTAAATCCACCAGACGTCAATAACACCTTTTTTAATTTTTGTACGGAATTGGTTGATACGGATTACAAGACCTTTTTGTTCACTATTTCGACCGCTGAAATAAAAAATAATTATTTGAATTGTGTGATAGAATAAAAAATGCCTTTGACAAGCAGTAATTCAATAAATACAATGGGCCGGTTGCACAACTGATGCTAAATCACTAGCTGCAGCTAAGGATTTAAAAAGAGTCATATCTCAACATAGGGACCGTCATGCTATTGATAGGGGGACCGTACAACGATGGGAGGTAAAAAAACCGGTTTTTTAAAGCGTTTTTTCTCATCTTTTCAATGAGTTATCAATGAGCTACTGTCGATATAATCTTGTTGAGATATCACTCTGTTTAAATCCTTAGCTGCACTTGTAAATTAGAATCAGTTGTGCAACCGGTCCAATGATGATATTATCTTTAAATAAAAAGTTTCAAAGGGTATTTCCTAATCTAGCCCACTACATTACTTACTATGCATTTTCTAAATGCTTGCTATCATCATCCGAAATCTCTGAATTCATATCCGAATCAGAATCTGTATCCGCATCACTACTATTTTCTGACCCATTATCGTGATCAAGGGAGTTTTTGCTAACAGCAATCAGCATTGTTCTAGCACGAGCTCTTTGGTTTATCCATGGCACAGAGCCTCTAAAAATTGAATTTTAGTGTCTCAAAGAAGTTTTCAAGATTACCTCGGTTTAGCTGGTACTTTGACCAGGTTGTAGTTGGACATTAGACCAGTCAAGTCAAGACCGTTATCATTATTTCTGAGGATACTGACCGACATGTTGGATTCAAAAGCGTCACTAAAATTTAAAAAAATTTAATCACAAATCATGGCTTCACAATCCCGTTCCCAGAAACCCGATATGACTTACAATATTAATCCAATATATTCATCAATTTCATCAATCCCTCTAATACCATTTTCATCCCAATTTTGTTTAAAGCCCATAAAAAGAACATTTGGTTTAAATTGACCCAAACCGGAGGCCTAAAAATTATTTTTCTCAATTTTCATTTTTATGAAAATTTCATACCTGCATAATAGCTCTTGCGCCCTCTCTAATGTTTTGATTAGCAACAGAAATGCTATATGCTTTAATCTTTCGATTTTTCAACCAAATTTGTGTTTTTGAATTTAATGATTTGACCATGGAAAGTGATCCATCCGTGTTTTGGATCTAAAATAATAAAAAATAGAGCTTAATTGAGAGAACCTAAGCTACTATCAAGTTGTTCCAAAAGTTCGCGGATGTCACTTTTCACTTCTCATCTTCGAAGATGAGAAGTGAAGTTCGTGAACTTTTAAAACAACCTGATATATTAAATGTGTAATGTTTGTCGAACGATCTCGGGTGTGTATTTTATCCCGACTCGGGACGGGATTGAGTCTGGGAAAGTCGGGATCCGGGACGGAATCGAGTTTCGCTCAAAAATTTCGGGACAGGATGCCAAAAATCCCGGGGATTTTCGGGACGGGATCGATCACTAGATATCACCCTCAAGGTATATAGTTGACCCTCGCTAAGCCGCCACCTCATTAAGCCTCCACCAAGAATCTTGTTCCAACAACACTTTTTGATGAAAAGTATCTCCCTCGCTTAGCCGCCACCTTGAGGCCGGAGCCCAGGGGTGGCGGATTAGCGAGAGTTAATTGTATTTATAAATAAAATATTACCGGGACTATATTACCACACATCATTAAACTACTTCCTTTCGATATACTATACACAAAGTCCACCAACGAAGGCCTTGATGCTGGGTTCCCAGACAAAACAAGAATCTGTGGTCGATATGTTTTAACATGGACTTTAAGGTTATTAAGCTGCCTGACATAATGCAAGGCGTTTCTATAGGCATGAGCTTGGTCTGAAGTACCCCAATTAACAGTTGCTAAAATTAAAAAAGTTTAATAAGTATAGATTAAAGAGCATATACCAGGCTTCATCTTCCACAAATATAAGTATAACAAAAAGAAGAATGCCAATGTTGCGATCGACGTATACCATGAGATAGCTATCATGCAGCCAACACAGATGAAGGCGCAAAAGAGGGAGAGCCATTTGTTCCAATATCTGAATGAAGGGCGAAAACCTAAATTCAATCAGTTTGAGATCAATTTGGGGTGAAGACAAAGTCGGTGCCCTTCCCTTTCCCTACACCACTCCCTTAATGTTACTGGTAATCCCACATAACTTGAACGTACCAGATATCTTTAGGAGATTAACTGGGGGGGGGGGGGGATAACGAATTTTATTTTATGAATCATACTCAGCGATCTAGAAAAAGCACAGTCAAAACAAGCATAGTTGACCAAGGCATATGTTCCAAGATAGAAATTGGTTATGAATGGCGCAATTGAATTGAGCTCACCTAAATTGCTTGATGTTTTACAAGCTAATTAGGGGAGTGAGGTCATACCTATACAAATAATCGCACATGCTAACAGGAAAAACAGGGCATATGCCTTCCTCGGTTCATTATTTGGCCCATAACCTTGACCAAACCATCCGATATATGGAAAGAGTTTGTCTTTGCAAACAACCTAAAATTGTCATTAAAAACTAATATTGTTAGATTACTTAGTGATCCCACAACCACACTCAAGTCCCCAAATCCCAACATTCTTACTTGGAAAAGTTTCGGTGCACTGACCAAACATGACAAGGCAGAACTCAAAGTTGAGGCGAAAACACCGGCAACTATAAGTGGACCCCATAAACTACTAATTTGTACCACCTGTAATTTTAATATTATACAAAACTAGTATGTTCCAACCTGATAATCATTCATAATTCCATATTTACAAGAGTTATCATAAAAACAATCCGGTTTAGCCCATTCCCCAGAAACCGACTCATTGTGGTTTCTAACAGGAGCATGTGTACCATCTGCATCACGAACTGTGGTAAAGCCACTAATCCACAAGAAAGTGAAGTAAATGATTGAAGTGAATATTATAGCCAACACAGTGCCGAGCGGAATAGATTTACTGGGATTTTTCAAGTCACCGCTAATGTTGGCACCAGCCATGATTCCAGTGGCAGCAGGAAAATAAACAGCAAAAACGGAAATTATAGTGTATCCATTCCGAAAATCGGATAGGAAGTTTTCTTTGAATGTTTCAACTATAATTTTAAACCAATGAATCCATAATTTATAAAATGCCTACAGCTATATCCAGTAAACCCTCTAACTGCCTTCGTATTAGTAACTGGCATTACACTTCCAATATAGTAATCAATAATTGAGATAAAAATCACAAAAACCAAAATAACTTGAGTTTTGCTCTCAAAGTTAGTACCGGCAAACACCACTAGGATTAATATTACACAAAATGCTGAAATAAGCTTTCACAATATAAAAATTTTTTGAGATAGATTACTTAAACCGATGATCCGAGTATCATTTATGCCTCCATCGATGATTTTGATACCATAGCTATTGAAAACGTCTAATAGGGTTTCGGCCATACCCACAAGATACATAGCAGCGCCAAAACCGTTTGTTATGGCAAAAATGATGCCAATAGAGCCTCCAAATTCGGGACCGATTGAACGACTTATCTAAAAATATTTTGCATATTTTTGCAAAAGCCCACTCCCCTGCACAACTATGGAGAATGGCATGAGAGAGGGAAAGAGTTTTACTCACCAGAAAATAAATACCACCACCGCTGACCACACCATTTGTACAAATAGCTGAAGTGGACAAAGCCGTAACCATTGTTATAGCAGAAGATACTAATATTATCATCGAACCCCATACTAAAAACATATTC
Source organism: Acrobeloides nanus (assembly GCA_900406225.1). Taxonomy (NCBI): domain Eukaryota; kingdom Metazoa; phylum Nematoda; class Chromadorea; order Rhabditida; family Cephalobidae; genus Acrobeloides; species Acrobeloides nanus. The sequence continues at coordinate 18,926 of OZJO01001416.1, forward strand.
CACTATTAGGGTTGACAAGATCGAGATTTTTGATTTGAGATCGAGATTCATGAATGAGATCGAGATCAAGAGAGTTTTATTTCGAGATCGAGAGTCTCGATTTTCGAGATTTACAATTATTGGCCTTGGTCCTCCCTTATGTTTTTTCATAAATTTTCCTAATGTTTGACAAAAACATATCGGAAACCAAGGCAAACTTTTAACTTTTTCTTGATATTTCCCTTCGTATAAGCAAAAATCAGCGCCGCAGACGCAAAATTTTTTTTTGAAAATGGGTGTTTTTTAAAAGCTAAAAATGCTCAGAAAAAATGATTCCTCGGCGAAAAAATCTCGATAATCGAGATCAATTAGACTCTCGATTTCAAGATTGCTTCGAGATCTCGAAAACGCTAAAAATGCCCATTTTCCAGATCAAAATCTTCGAGAGTCTCGATTTCGAGATCTCGCTAGCCATATACACTATATAGCCTAGAATCTATAGTTCGAGCTTGACAAAAATATCAGTTTTATTAATCAAAAACTCTTACATAGCCCTGCTTGTGCTGCCATCCAACCTATTCTCAAATACAACATGACACCAAAAATATTTGAAACACATCGTACAAAGACACCTTCAACCCATCCGAGAAGTTTCTTTTCATCTTGGGCATTGGGGTCTTTTTTACAAGAAAACATGTTTTTTATTTTGTCCATTCGGCTAGATGGAGGAGGTTTACTGTCTTCATCTTGAGGTAGATTCTTAAAAATAATGAAATATGCTACAAATTAAGGAAATACAAATTCTGAAGCCTCATTCTCAGTTGGGAAAAGGGATGCTCATTGGACCTTGTTAATTTAGAACAGTGTTTTAAGACCCCTCATGGGGGGGGGAGGAAGGTAGCTAGCAAAATGGTAAAAGTCAAGTTTCATATTTAGGACTGGGAACAGAAATCATAGGGAGAGATTGGATCAATTTCAGTCTTTATTCCTAGCCCTTATTCCTATCTTGAGATCATATGTAACAAAAGCATACTGTGCTATATGCTTCAGGCAAGCTTGTAATTGACGATCTATCAGCAAGAACAAGTTCAGCCAAACTTGCACGATGAGAAAGACTATGAGGTAATTTTCCATCTGTTGGTACATTCAAAGTATAAAAATCAATATCCGGTGGGTGATCCAAGGTATTTTTTCGCCTTTAATAAATTTTTTTATAAAAAAGCTAAATTTAAGTAAATAATTACTCCCGTCCCTCATCGCCTAGAATTTCTACTTCATTTTGAGTGGCTTCATCTTCTCCATTTTGGGTGGCTTCATCTTCATCTTCTTCAATTTCGATTTTGATTTCTGGGCGAGGATGAGGCGAGGACTCAACGACTCTGGGCGAGGACTCAATGACTATATCTGGCATGGGTTTTAAGTTAATGTCATTTGATATCACTTGAATTTCTGGTAGTTTAGGCGATATGACATCTTTTCTGGACCGAAATTTGGTCTTAAAAAATTTTTATGAGACTATGACAGAGTTAGCTAGGTATCCGACTTATAAGTAAGTGAATAGGGTCTCTGCGCACAGTAATAGATACAAATAGGGATGTATGAGGTGACTGGTCGTCTATTCCACCCGTGGCGTAACCAGACTTCTTAAAGAGGGGGAGGGGGTACACTCTGTCGAAAAATTTCTAAAATATAGGCATAAAATCAAAGACTTAAAAACCTTTATACTTTTTCGGGCCGGAACGGAGGGTGCACTTACACCTCCTCACCCCCTGGTTACGCCACTGATGCTCGCTAAACATTATACCCAACCAATGATGGCCCATTTATCGGTTCAAGTTCCAGTTCCTGGAATAGAAACGGTACGAATAGCAAAATTTTTGGAAGAGGAACCAGAACCGAAAAAATTTTTTGGGTGGAACCGGAATCAAACAAATTTTGGAACTGGAATTTAGCTATTTTTTCTGTTCCAGCCATCACTGTGGGTTGGGTATGGCATGGTCATACATGGGCAAGCAGGGGGGTACTGGGCCGAATTGGTACGAATTGGTCCCAAATACTAATTGGTCCCAAAATACGAATTGGTCCCAAAGGTTACTGTCGAGCAAAAAAACGTCGATAGGCGAAAAAGTCGAAATACGAATTCGTATATAAGTTTTGGGCGTATTCGCCGTCAAAATACGAATTGGTCCATTAATTTTTCCTCCGATACGACGAATTAGGGGGATACAGTACCTCCCCCCCCCTTGCCCATGTATGGGCATGGTATATATAGAGGGTGCTAGTTGAAACACTTATGAAAGCATTGATGACTTTCATATATGCACAAACCTTAATTTTATTAAAAATTCCCCCANTTGCCCATGTATGGGCATGGTATATATAGAGGGTGCTAGTTGAAACACTTATGAAAGCATTGATGACTTTCATATATGCACAAACCTTAATTTTATTAAAAATTCCCCCATTTTCCTTCTTATTTTTTTCTTCTTCGATTGCCAATTCTGTTTTCTGTTTTGGCTTTTTTGATGGATACATTTTTAAAATACTAAGCTCTCGAAGAAATGATTCATCTAAGGCTTCATCTAATGCCAAATTAGTGCTTCCTCTTTTCATTTCACACATTCTTTCAATGTAGCGATCGGCCTATAAGATCATAAAATTATGCACGTTTCAGAGAATATTGTTAAAATAGTACCTCGTCATCAACTGGGTTGAACATTTCCATAATCTCTTCTTGTTCCTCATCGGTTGTGATGAGCGAAAAGCGGGGATAGCTATGGTGGACTTGCTATAAAAATTTTTAAAAATCGTTAAATTATCTAAATACTAATCCACCTCCCCCCCCCCCATCTGATGCCTATATTTTTTATGTCCCATAACTTTGACCCCAATCAAAGTTAATAATCTGGGGAGGTGGCCTAAGAAAAGCAAATTTTTAGAATAACAAATTTAAAAAAATTACTATATTATCATCAAATTGGACCCCATCATATTCATCGTTACTCTGTATGGAATTTTGGTGATTCATTTTTTGGATCAGGATTGTTGCCAAATTGAATTTTGATCGGAATATAAGCTCTTTGTTAAAAATCTAAAATAAAAATTCAAATATAAATAAAAATGTTTTTCAAATCAAAATCAAATTTTATCAAAAAATATAGAAAAATTCAAATGACGACAATTTAAATGATAATCATGAGAAAATATGAGAGACCTCACATAAAAAATAATAATCCACTTTTATTGAAAACTAATGATATATATCATCAGTATGCTAGGTCTGTTTACAATGATAAGCTTCCTTTTCTTTGAGCGAAGTATTCGAATAATTGGATTTCTAGTCAAACAATTATTTATAAGCGACGCGTTTTTAAAAAGCACATCTAAAAAGAGAATTGATATCGAAAATATGTCAGGAAAATTCGATTCACTTCAATTAGTCTATAATCCTTCGGTAGCTCAGTCTTCGATTTGTTCTTATCAAAGTGTACTCTTTTGTGACAAATATAGGTAAAGAGGGTAAAAGGACAGAAGGTTATTTTTCTGTTCGCAATAAATAAAATGATATTGATTTAAATATTGAGCTAAATATACAGGGTGTGGAATAAGTTTTTAAAAGACGATTTCTGTAAGAATCGACTTTTGTTCAGCCAAGGAGACAAAAATTTTCCAAAGTGTTCAGTTTTTTGTTGAAACCGGCATATACCCTAGGTTTTCGACCATGCTGAACACGATGGTGCAAAAATTTTGACCCCAAATCTTACTTGGAATCTGGCTATATGGACCATTTTTCAGGTATTATGGGCTATTTTGGCCAATATCTCGGTCAGATGAAAAGTTTGAGCTTAGATCAAGGGCTCATTAGAAATCTGGGATAATATACTACATTTTTTGTAACACACTATGGGGTCAAACTCAAAGCCATAAAAAGTTATGGAGCTATTTTCCAAAGTTTTGGTCATTTTTTGAGGCACTAATTTTAGAAGAATCAATTTTTTTGGCCACTAAAGCGAAAGCGTGGCCTTTAAAAGCGGCATTTTATAGTTCCACTTTGAGCTCCCTAATGGTACCTTGCTTTGGTCATATGACTTTAGCCTGGCTGAAATATAACGTTTCTAAGGACTGTTGGGTCATAGGGATCAAGAAAATTCTAAAATCATTCAAAACCTGCAGGAATCACAGAAAAACCCTTAGTACAAAGTAAAAATGCAGTTACGCTTCAATTTGAGGGAGATAGAGTCGTTCAAAATTACTCGAGAACAGGTCGTCTGCCTCGTAGATGCCTAACACAAGCGAGTTCATGGCTGTAGGGAAGCTCGTAGAGGGAATTTTGAAAACTTGTTGAAGAAAAAGTTGTTAATTGTGTCCTGATCTTTAAAATTAATCTATATTTGGACACATATACAATCGTTTATGTCGTTTATTATGTCACTATTTACGCGCCCGCATCTTTTCCACACCCTATAGGTAACTATTAGATAAAAATTTGAAATGTTAAAATTCCTTCCGTTTAAGTCTTTTCTTTTTAATGTCATTTTGACTAATATCATTCTTATCAAAGTTAATTTTTAATGTCGGTAAATGTGCATATTGTGGGAATAATAGATAAAAGCGTTTGGATACACAATTTCAAAGGATTAAATGAAACTTTTTCTGCTTTCCCCGTGAGACACACCTCTGTGGGCTTGGAGCCCAAAATGTGTTATTTTGGGCTATTTTTGGGTTCGAAAGATAGCCTCATAACTTTTTATGGTTAAAAGCTTTTTCAATAATTCTTTTTGCATCTGTTAGAGGGTGAAAATACGCAACTTATGATGTATTAACTTTGACCTTAAACCTTTGTCTTCATGGATATTCTACCCCCGAAGGCCTTCCGGCCATCGGGGGTCGAAAATTGAACTTTCATAACCTTTGCTAAAAACGATCAGAAAGTGTTTTTCTAACCAATTCTATTCCTGTCAAGCTATGATTTCTTCTTATCATTTTACTTCTGAGCCAAGTAAAAATCGAAATTGTACACCCAAAATTCCCATGAAAATCTTTTACCAAGACAAATTTTTGGCCACATCATAATTAATCCCCATTTAAAAATATTCTTTCATTGTAGTCTAGTTCAGGGATGCCACTTCCACAAGAATTGTGCCTGTTCTTTTGTTCTGCTCAATGCTCTTTCTATTTTTAACGCATTTTTCACCTATGACCCGGAATCCTCTTATTCTTATCTAATTGTTTCCATTAACGGCAAATCCGCTTATTTACAACTATATTATTTGCGTCATTTTAGGAAAAGGTTAGATATCTTTGTGTCTTTAAGTGGTTTTGCATCGTGGCAAATAAAGACACAAAAATTCAAGTATTATAGATTCCAAACATGTGATAAATCGATATTATATTTAGAAACGTTAAACAGAAAAATTGGATGGAAATAGAAGAAGATTACTTGTACCAAACAGTGAACAAATTTTTACTTATAATGGGTTTTTAGTTGATAAGAGATGTTTAAAACTGTTTTATGAGGGAATAAAAAATCGAACGATCAAATTTCAATTTGATTTATAGCTACCAAACGACACAGACAAAGAAGATCAATGAACAACCAATTGAAATATTTTAAAAAACACAAAGGTCATAGCCAAGGGGTCTCATAAAATTGGATAATTAAAGAACCAGTCCGAGTGGAAAAAAGTTGTTCTTTTTGTATATTCGGGAAGTTTATGAAAAATGGAGCTTTTTTGTTTTTACGGTAAATTTTGAATCGCGAACGGTTTCGAGATAATCGCGTGTGAAGTTGACAAAATTTGAAATCTGTGTTTTACAACTAAACATGTACGTGCATGTTTTTACAGAAAATTTTAATTTGCATCAATTAAAGATTGTTTATTGAAGCGATTATTCAAAAGGTCGGATTTTTGACATAAAATGCCATTTTTCGCCATGATGCATATTTTTTCAGTCAAAGTGGTAAAGACAATAGTTGTAGCTTAGAACGCCAGCAATTTTTTGGTATATAAATCATGATGATGCGAAAATCCGGAATCAGAAGATCACTTTTTGTAGTTCGCTATCAATTTGTGATTTGTGTAAGAAGAAATATGTTATTTGGGAAAATTTAGGGGAGAAATGCTTAAAAATATTACATAAAAAATGTATTGAATTGAATGTCATTAAAGGACCAGTCCAGTAAGTTACAATCATATGAAAAAATGATATATTCGGAAAGATCATGAAAAAGCATTTTTTGTTTTTAAGGAATGTTCTGAATCGTTGTAGTTATCGAGATAATTGCGCTTGAACTTTGAAATTTGTTACAAGCTTTTCGTTGTAATACACAAACTTTTTTGCGGAAAAATCGATTTTTGTATCAATTTTTTCAATTTTCATAAAATGAACATTGTAGCTATAATTTTTTATAGCTAAATGAGACGAACAAAATGACACCAAAATTATCTAATCTGAACATTCTTTTTGGTTATTGAAACGAAAATTCTGATTCATGTTTTCGTTTCAATAACCCAAAATTTTATTAATTTGATAGAAGGAAGGAGAGGGCCAAAAATTTTTTGAATGGGGGAGGTGGAGTGGTAGGGTAACTACTCTCTATCACCAGTTACATTCATTCTTTATCGACAAGTTCTTTTCCTCTGCCCAATAAAAATTTTATTTAGTTGTAACACAAAAATTCTTTAAATCTTCATCTCTCCTCTTCATCTGAAATGACCATCGCGTTTGGAGATTTCATAGTACTAGCCCTTCCGCTAATAAACTATGTGTTTACTTTTCTCGGAGGTCAAAATTTCGTTTTCCCCATTCAAGTAGATTACTAAACCTGTTTGTCTTACTATTCTTGCATAACAAAGACTATATTACCTAATCGATATTTAAATTTATTGTTTATTTTATTGTTATATAGGGTTTTTAATCGTAAGTTAATTTTACACCATATTTGGTTTTTACACCATATAAGAGTATCCAATTGGTAGGTAAGAGTGCAAATTTAATAAGAACACTCAATTGGGCAATTTAACTCACTTCCTACCGCATCGTAAATGAAGGCCAAAAAATAGAGAGGCTCTTAAAATCTATAAAACGTTTTTTGAGATACACTCTTTGTATGGACGATGTTGAAGCTTATGCTATACAAGTGAATACCCCTATCTCTAATTCGAAAAATTTGCGCGGAGCTCCGTCAGGGATCAAAAACGGAATATTATTAAAAAATTTTTGATAATACTTGTCTTACATCTTTATAGTAGTCTCCTTCCTCTTATCCCCGTTGGAGGGCAAACGGACTAGTTTTGCNTTTTTTTATCGATTATAGAGGTGTAGAAAGAAATCGCTGCCAGATGAACTCGAACCTGAGACCTCGGGATGAGTAGCAGAGATCCCGAATTTGCGTGCGCCTTGGACCACTTGGCTATCAAACTTTTTTGTCTTATAAGAAGAAAAGGACTTTAGCAAGGTTTGGCTCCACCTTGAGTCCAAAATATTTTACAAGAACAGTATCGAAACGGCGATCACAACGAGCAACGGTCAGTTGGTGACATAAAATCTCTGTCAGTTGGTGACATAAATCTATGCCACCAACTGACAATGTCAGGTTGGTGACATAAAATCTCTACCAGGGCTTAAGCTTAGACTTAGGCCTAAGCTTAGGGTCGCCACAAGCTATCGTGTCCCTACAAGCAACGGCACAAGCTATCGTACCAAGTCATCGTACGAGTGTAAAATACACTCGTACGACGGACGAAATAGCCACAAGCTATCGTACGAATTTCGTACGATGCCATCGTACTGCGTCGTACGATCGTACGACAGCTTGTGGCGATTTCGTCGTACCCTTACGTTAATTTTACGCTCGTACGATGGCTTGTGGGGCCGTCGTACTTTCGTACGATAGCTTGTGCCGTGCTTGTGGCGACCCTTAGGCCTAGGCTTAGGCCTAAGTCTAAATTTAAGCTTAAGCCTAAGCCTTGGTAGAGATTTTATGTCACAAACTGACAATGTCACCAACTGACAATTACCCGATCACAACAACTTTTTTAGCACACTTGAGAAGGAAGAACAAAATGCTTACATCCACCATAAATTGCAGCCAAGCCAAATTATCATCATCCGCCACACCATATTCAACATAAAGGGTTTCAAAAACTTCGATAGCGCTTTGCGTTTGGTTTCCCAGAAAATTGGCATAGTTGTATGCCAAAGTTTTCTCACAATAGTCTTTAGTGTAGTTGAAGAAATGAGTTATATTGTAGAACATATTAACCATCTCTAAAAATTTTTATAATCCTATATTTTTTTATTTTCTAGCTTACCCCACAAAGCCCATTCATCTTTATTAGTCCCAATTATCATTGGCTTATTAGTTCTATTTTTTGCCAAATCATTGGGTGTACCAGGGAAAAAGTTATTATCTTGAACCATGTTCCAACATATGGCATTGGTAATTTTGTTATCGACTATCTAAATCCTTATATATTGAATTGTTTCATAAGTTGTTGCGGCTCAAAAAATACATCTAAAATCAGCATTTTCGCTCGTTTTTGATGAAATTTTTTTTCAGTAGCAAGCATGAATGTATGACGAATACGATTTAATCAGTCTTTTTGAGCGTAACTCATGTTTTCGTGTCAATACTCAAATTTTTTGAGAGCCCACTTTAAAAATTGGTTTCTCAAAGATGTATCTTCATTTTAAACTATTGATATTTGGCTATATAAGTCGAAGCCGAGCTCCGTTGAATATAGTATGCTGTACAGAAAAATTGAATTCAGTAGCTTAAATCCGAGCGGATTCAAGCTAGTAATAACGTAATTAAATGTTTAATTTTTTGAACAAAATTTACACCATGATAATTTAGCCCATCATTTATATTCATATTCATTAAGCAATTTTTCAAAAGTGTATAGTTTCCAGAGTTCCACATATCGACAGTATAGTTGCAAGCCGTTTTAGCAAATTCGAAATTTCGATTAGTCGGACCCAAAGCACCCTCAAAGCATGTTAATACAGTTCCGGATTCTTGGATCCCTTGTTGGAATAGGTCTAAAATTATAGTTAAAAACATCAGGTTCGTAACCAAGATCTACTTTCGAAGGGGGGCTAAACCAATAAAAAATTTTCATCTGGCGAATTAAGAGAAAACATATTAGATAAATTTTTTCATTTTTTGGATTTAGGAGGGATCTATAGACCTCCTTGTTAATTGCATGAAGAGCATTTATAAAAAAACTGACTTTGTGAAAGTGGAGAATAAGTATGGGCTGAAACAGATGCCGATCCAGCTGATTCTCCAAAAATTGTTACTCGAGTTGGATCACCTCCAAAATTTGAAATTTCTTCTTGTACGAATCTTAAAGCTTCGACCTAAAAAATTTAAAGAGTAAGGGGTCATCCAGATATTACGTAATCAAAATTTTCGGTTTCCACCCCTCCCCCCTGTAATCAACCGTAATCATTTGGCTACCCCCTCCCCACCCCCTACTCGATTACGTAATATCTGGATGAATCCTAATTTTAAAAATTCTTTACTTGATCAAGCATTCCAAGATTTGGGTAAAAATCGTCTGTAAATGTTGTGAAGAAGCCTAAAATAAACGATAGTTGAATAAGCTTAATTTTAAAATACCAAGAAACCCAAGCCTATACTGTATGCTCACCACGACAACTCCTCTTGTAACAAAATTTCGAACTGTTCCCGCAGTACCAACATGATTATCACCGGTTATTAAGCCACCTCCATGGATATGTACCATAACAGGGTATTTTTGATTTGCTTTTACCTATTTTTTAAGCTATATCTGGATAGAAGGGGTCCATATTTGCCAAAAATTTGCGGATGGGGGTAAATGTGTTACATCGACAACTTTGTCCCCCCCCCGAGCTGACAACCAAAAAAAGTCGCAAAATTTTTTATAACTTTTCTGCCAAAAATGCCATTTTTTAATAATTTTTTGCTAAAACCTAACGACCAAAAAGTACTAACAAAAAGGTCACCAAGATTTTTCGGGGGTGGGGAAGGGGCAACTCCGAAAATATTGTGGATGAGGGTTCATTTCTAGACTCCCTGTCCAGTAAAAAATTGATATTTTTGTTAAATTTTCAAGAAATTACAAAATCATAAGGGGTACCTTTGATTTTTAGGGTTTTCGATCCACTAAGGAGTATATACCCCATTACCCCTCTCCTTCTCTATGCCACTTATCCATGTCCCAAAAACTTTTAATTCCTGCACCCTTATATAATACCTACATCTGGTGAATAAATATTTAAATACAAGCAATCTTCATCTATTTTGCTACTCGTATAATGTTGCGGGCAAACTGGACGTAAATAGGTTGCATTATATGGTAAAGTGCCAGGAAATTTATTTAAACGTTGCGGTTTCTACAAATGAATTATTTATGAAATTTTTTTAATTAGGCAAAAGTTTTCGGACCCGACCGGGATTCGAACCCGGACCTCCTGGCTACCGTCCAAGAGCGCTACATTGTGCTACCGAGACCTACAACTGATGCCCGTTAATTGGTGAATACTTGACGGTGTATTTTCCACTACTCACACTGTGATTAACACATGTTATTTATGCCACAAAAATTTCACATTTTACCTGGTACCTTAGCGGTCCAATAGGAGCTTGGAGATAGGGGATACCTTCAAAAACATCAGCTTGTCCGTAGTATAATTGGGTTGTGTCATTTCCTTGATCAAAATGCTTGCCAAATAAAAGACCTCTTGAGGTAGTTACATTAATTAGTGCGCCATTTTGGCAAACAATTTTTGAAAAACAAAATAGGAAAATTATTAAAAGAGAAAATTTGGCATGTGCATGCATCTATAATTTAAAAATATTAATAGTTAAAAGTATAATTTATATGACTACTTTAAGAGTAATACACAAATTCACATACTGAAAATGAAAGTCTTATCATTTTACCACACCCGCAAAGGATTTATTCACTGTTTTTTATCCCTTTTGGAACGTAGAACATGTAAAAATCATCAGTACCGCTAGACTGCATACCATTTGGTTTTTATACTGGTGTTGTGTCACACCCATACATGCAGAGCTCCCATCGGCAAATCATCGTTTTAAGCTCGAAAAATTCAAAAAGTAAGCATTTGTAATCATTTTCAAATCCACAAAATAAACATTTATAATCTTTTTGGTATATTTTAAGCAAAAAAAAAAATCAAACATATTTAAAAATTTTTTATGGTTTATACCATCTTTACATGGCAATAGGAACGAATGCACCGCACAATTTTTTGAGGGTCGAGCGCACAGTTTTTTGTTTTTGAAATAATTCGAAATTGACGTGGCGAATTCCGATGATTTTGGTGTCATTTTAAAGCTGACAATCGTAGCAATCCAACGACGCCAAGATCATGGCATANTCCAACGACACCAAGATCATGGCATATCTCTTTATGGTTGCTGAGATATTTGATAAAATGTGAAAAATGTCGATTTTTTAGAATTTGTGTCCGAAAATCGACATTTTTCACATTTTATCAAATATCTCAGCAACCATAAAGAGATATGCCATGATCTTGATGTTATTCGATCGCTACGATTGCCAGCTTTAAAATGACACCAAAATCATCGGAATTCGCCACGTCAATTTTGAATTATTTCAAAAACAAAAAAATGTGCGCCCTATCTTCAAAAAATTGTGCGGTGCATTCGTTCCTATTGCTCTTTACATACATTTTTTAGATTAAAAATTTATTGTCCAACTAGCAAAACGTGAAATTTTTTGTGATTTACAGCAACAATTGCAGTAGCAACACAAAACTGTAGAGCTGCAACTCTGTTTGACTAAACCTGCACTGGGACGCGCGTCCCAATATGTGAGCGTGCTTTGAGCTCCCCGACCTGTAGCAAAAATAGTCTTTGTGTTAATTTGATTTCGAAAAACGTGAGAACTTTCAAAAAATATAATTGAATTTTTATAATGTTTTCTATTTTTGAAATATTCACAATCCTTGAAGTAGAACTTTAAAAACGAGATCGTTTTTACTTTTTGGGTAGTGATCTTTTCCATTTTTTATTTTTAAATTTGGAATACTTTTTTCACTAACATAATAAATTCAATCGCGTCAGGATTTTCGCTTCAATACATACTTAAATTTTTTAATTTTCAATCAATTTTGTTTCTCACTTATCTTTTCAACTGGAATTTACTTCCAAAGCAAACAATGACCGACCTATCTTGAAACTTTTCGGGCCCTAGAAACAACCCAATAGATATTTCGGATTATAAAATATATCTATAATTCAAACTACATATAGATTTTTATAATTTTAAGAAAATGCGCGACACAAATGGCACTGGAAACGTATATTTTGAAGATCTTTTTGCGAATGGTATTCCAATAACTAGTCTACTATCTTGGATTCTAAATGGAGTTATAGGCTTTATAAATGTGATATTAACCTCTATATTTTTCTATAATTCATGCATAAAGCAAAGCTACCACAAAAATCTTAGGTAAAGGATAAAAGATTCAATCTTTCAACAAAAAATTTAGACTGGTCACATCAAATTTGCATCTAATTTTCTTTTTGACAGGCTTTGGCAATTTCATCTACTCCATTTTGGTTCTTACTCATACTAGTGATCGCCAGTATGAAAGTATATTTTCGGTCTTTTATTTTGTTCAAATAACAGGCCCAAATGTGTGGAAAACCACTTTTTTGGCTATTTGGAACGAGCTGCTGCGACAGTATTCTATAAAGTTTATGAAACTCGTGCACCTATTGCGTTGGGAATTTTTTTACAGTTGTTTGGGGTAAGTTTTTTTGTCGAAAAATAATCCCAAACATAGGTCGGCAAGGGGGGGGAGCCTCCCTCCTGACCCACAAAAGTGAGGGTGACCACGCATAGACCCCGCCGAACATATGAGGTGGTCCATAAAAATTAGGTGTCAGAAGACTAAAAAAAGGTCGTTTTTTTTGGTTGAGGTCGTGGGGGACCACATCATTGGGGATCCCCTCCCCCCCCCCCATCACCTTGCCGACCTATGATCCCAAATCATAAATGTTTTGCAGATGACTGGATGTTCATTAATATTTTGTTATGTTTTTTGTAAGCATTTTTAAAAGTACCTGGAGACCGAGCGAAGGGGGAACATTATCAGCTTCTGTATTGCCGAGCAACAAGAACTATTATTAGTGCCAAATGAGACATCTGTCATATTTGCCACATGATTCCCAGTCACATATGACAAATAGGACAAGTCTGGTCATATTTGCCACATGATTCCCAGTCACATATGACAAATAGGACAAGTCTGGTCACATTTGTCACACGTGTCACACAGACGTGTCCGATGTGTCATATATGTCACATAGAGATTAGGGTATATAAAGAACCCCGAAACAACCCACTCTGTCCCTCGGAGAGCCGACGTTTTATTTTTACTATGTTATCAAGAATAAAGGTTTCATAATAATATAGGCCGTTTTCAACAAATGACATCAATTTTCGAACAACCCAAATATTTTTTAGTACGATTGGATTTGATTGCTGCAATAGAAATTTGCCTCTGTATTGGATGTATATGTTGGATGGCTATATACTTATTATATTGGGTCAACAAAAAATTACGAAAGCTTAAATATGATGACAAAATTTTATTGTCACATAGATATCAAGTAATTTTCATAAAACAATACAAGAATATTTTTTTAAATGTTTAGATAACAGAGAATCTACGCTTTCTACAAATTATAACACCAATAATTATATTAGGAAGTATTGTTGATCTTACTTCAACAATCATTTCTAGTGCTGTAGCGCTCATCGACTATAAAAATTCACTTTATTATCCGACTTATTCTCTAGTATACCTTTAAGAATATGAAGTTATTTAGTTAATAAATTTAGATGTCGAATTTGTATGTTCCGCTGTTTTATTTAATTTATTTTAAAAAAGATGTGCATACCAGGATGACGATTTTAAAATTCTTCAATTGTAAAACAGTTAAAGTGGAATCGACACCAAACCAGCTTAAAAATGTTGTTGGAGATCTTCTTGTTATACAAAATACCCCAGAAACACATTTCCAGACATTGCATCAATCATGGGTTTAATTATTTTTTATATATTACTGTACAGGGTGTGCGAAAATTATCCGACCTCTATTGTATACTTTTATAAAGTACTTTTCACCATAACTTTTGATAGGAACATTTATACATAAGGGTCGCCACTAGCACGGCACAAGCTATCGTACGAAAATACGACGGCCCCACAAGCTATCGTACCAAATCATCGTGCCATCGTAAAGGTACGATGAAATCGCCACAAGCTGTCGTGCGATGGTACGACGCAGTACGATGGCATCGTACCAAATTCGTACGATAGCTTGTGGCGATTTCATCGTACCTTTACGTTAATTTTACGATGGCACGATGATTTGATACTATAGCTTGTGCCGACCCTAAGATCTTGATGTCATTCTAAAGCTATGAATGTGAGCTTTAAAATGATACCAAAATCTCACTGTATAGATGTTCCCATCAAAAGTTATGGCGAAAAATATCTTACTATAGGAGGGTCGGATAATTTCCGCACACCCTGTATTTATCATGGATAAATTTATATAAGTTAAAATTTGAGCTAAACTGAATTTTGAAATAATCATCTGGATATTTTTATAGAAAATTTTTTAAAATAATGNTCATGGATAAATTTATATAAGTTAAAATTTGAGCTAAACTGAATTTTGAAATAATCATCTGGATATTTTTATAGAAAATTTTTTAAAATAATGTAGCCCTCTTTATTGATCATATATTGTTTGTGTTATATGAGAGTTCATAGTCCACCGAGAGATGGCTGTTTCTCCTTAACACCTCAACTAGCCTACGGGCTACCTTTTCCTTTAATCTGTTCTCTCGACTAGCTATGGAACTCTTTCTGTCTCTATATGTGGTGAATAAATATTGTTCTGGTATAACAGTTCACACAACATCGCAGGGTCACAATAATTCTAGCGCAAGTCGATAAAACAAAAAAGTATGATAATATCTACATATTAGGGGGTTGTCTACATATTAAGTAACAATTTTTCGAGCATTTTTGACTCATTCTTCCCCTTCTTCTCATCAAAAATAAACTGACGTCATCAAGTTTTCTTAAGAAATCTATCTCCCTTTAATATTTAATAATATGTCGTCAGCCCCTTACTCACGGGATCAAAGAGATATGTCTGTGATTTTCGCAATGAACTAACGCAGAAAAAATTTATTCCTGGAAATTTATTTTAACTTTGAATGGATTTTTAGACACTTTCCTGTAATCAACTTTCTTCATCGAAAAAATGCTCCAAAACTGAACTTTCTGATTCGAATGATCCGAATGCACCGTGATGAGCGCTACAGAGGGAAAAAAGAAATTATAGGGAATGGATGCGATTTGACCGATTTGGTCATCAATTTCTGCAAAAATCGCGAAAATCGGCTTTTGGGGTGCAGAAAGAAAGGAGCACCGGCAAAAAAGTATGCAACGGGGAAAAATAATTTTTGCAATAAAAATTTCTCCATATCTGAATTGTATATACTGGCAAAAGACCGCAGCGAAAAAGCTGTAATAGAGCCGGAGATAAGGCTTCAAACATTTGAATGTAAAAATAACCGAAATTTTTTATTACCCTGTAATGCCCCTATTCTATGTCACCCAATAGTGCATGCGAATAAAATTGTACAGTAAAATATAGCAAGAAAAGTTTATCAAGTTAACTTTTTAAAATATAACAAGAAAGGTTGATCAATTTCACTTTTTAAAATAAAAAAAATCATTCACATTCACAGTTGACATGCATATTTTTTTCTTCATCTACTTTCTAAACAAAAATTAATTATACAAAAATTTTATAATTTACCTCTCCTTCTTCTGTCTTCACAACATAAATTTTGTGATGAGAAATTGTATCATAAGCTTTTTCTTGACTCGTTGTTATTCCTTTACAATCAGTCATGTCTTCATTAAAGCCAGTAGCAGAGCAGAATATTGCTTTAAAACCAATTTTGCTACCAAGTCTAAAAAATTTATTAAAAAATAGCTCGCTTTGCGCGCTAGGTGCATCTAAACTTATATGGGGCGCGCTTCGCGCGCCATTTATAGCAATGTTCCATATGAACTGCCCGGTTGACCCCTCCCTCGAGTACAACAAATTAGCCGATTTGGAGCAATTTTCAAAATTCGCATATTTTTCAACCTTTAGGAAGTAACCCCGTAATTTTTTAATTTGTTTAGTGAATGCCCAAAATTTTTTGTTTCCTGCACACCTCCACCCTACCTACTAATTATTAAAAAAGACCGCATGTCAATCCGATGTACCGTTCCCGAGATCTCGTGGTTCTTTATGCACGTACGTACGAACACAGAAATAGATTTTTTATGATATATAAGTTTTGAGAATTCTTACTGCTGGCACTGGAAGATGCTTTTGGTGTCTTGGTCAACAAAATTTTGTCCAGCATCAAGATCTTTATCGTTTTGAGCATAACAACCTTAATATAGTTATTCCAACAAATTATTACGGAATTTTTAATTTTATACCTTTTACTCGCATTATTCCATTTTCGCATTTGTATCGCAGATTATTGTGTCGATAAGTTTCACCTTCAGAAAAGAATTGGCCGTTTTTAGAGCAGCGATTTACTAAATAGAAACAATGTCCTACAAGGAATTGGGAGACTTATGGTGCCCCATACAATTTTTTGAAGTTTTTAAGTATAGAGGTGCTTTAATTTTCTAAAGTTGACGCGATCTTTTTTTATATTTGAGGGGGTGTTGTTTAAATTATAGACTTCAGACCTATTCAAAGGTTAAACAACCCGAGCGGGCCGTGAGCCCCACTACTAGCTTGGGTTGTCTCTGTAAGCGGACAAATAGCTACGGGCCAAAAATTTTGCTGCAAAAAACTTATATTTATACCATTTAAATTCGAAGACACTGCGCTAGACTCTTGTGTTGGTGCTTTCTTGACATTAGGAGTCAAAATTTTTCCCAGATTTGTATTTTCCTCACATATTGCGCATTCTGTATTTCTAGAGCTTTCAATATTAAGAGTACTTTTACAAGAAGTAAAATCTTCATTAAAACCAACCGACCCACAAAAAATTTCTTTGTAACCAATACTGCCATCTTTCCTATAAAAATCATGAGGTAAAGTAAAGTTTAGCTTTTTTTACTTATAACATTTCATGGCTGTATTTTTATCATGATCAACAAAATTTTCTCCGATTTCTAAATCTTTATTTTCATCGACAAAGCAGCCTAAAAATTGAATAATTGAATAAATACAATTGATGTTGCAAATGGGGCTACTCCTGCTTTAATGAAAGAAACATGTCAACTTTTTGGTGGATACAAAAAAGAGAAAAAATTTTACCCCTCCAAGATGGACTAAAGTTGTAAAGCTGATGAAGGAGTCCACCCTATTGATAATTTGAAGGGACTCGGAGAGGAAATTTTGCTCATTTGCCTCTTGCCCCTTGCCTACAGCACTAATACAACACATGTGTTTCAAATAACGAGTATAGAGAAAAAAATTTGAAGCCAGAATTCAAATTAGTGGGTAGGTCCCCCTCAAAAATTACTACTGGCTACGTAATTTTTGAGGGGGGCCTACAGTGACCTGTTTACAACCGAGATTCAAACTTTTTGCCGTTTCAAACACATGTGTACAAGTCATACCTTCTATCCGCATAATACCATTTTCACACCTATACCGTAGATGACTGTGCCTATAGCTTTCTGCATTCTCAATACTGTTCCCATTTTTTATGCAGCCTAAAAATTTTTATTAGATAAAAATGATTAACTTAAAAACTTTTCGTATTTTCTTCACTACCAGATTTTTCTGCAACACTTGAAGGAATAACATAACTCTGATGACAAATATCACAGTCAATCACCTCAAAGCCATTTATAATAGCCAATAAATAAGAAACAAAGTAGAAAACACCAAGAAAACGTTTCATCTTGATTCAACTTCAAAGTTTATGTATAAGAAATGAACTCCTTATATAGGCCTTATTTCTTATTTTGAACAGTTATTTTAGTGTTTTTCGTGAAAACTTGTTATTATAATGATCAAGGAACTTGATCAGTGATTGTTTTCTTTGAGGAAGTAATAACAATCTTATTTCGTTGAATTTTTCATAGATGATGTTTATACAAAGGAAAATAATTGTGCAACAATCAAAAAATAGATAAAATTATATAAATAGTTCAAAAGCATTTACTGTATGTAACACAGACATACACGTAGAGAGGAAGGTCTATAAACTCACCCCCGAAATCGAAAAAATTGGAATTTTTTCTTTTTTTTAAATTAGGCAAAAGTTTTCGGACCCGACCGGGACTCAAACCCGGACCTCCTGGCTACCGTCCAAGAGCACTACCATTGTGCTATCAAGACCTACAACTAATGCCCGTTAATTNAAAAATTGGAATTTTTTCTTTTTTTTAAATTAGGCAAAAGTTTTCGGACCCGACCGGGACTCAAACCCGGACCTCCTGGCTACCGTTCAAGTGCATTACCATTGTGCTATAGTCTATTTCAGCGATCGGGCAAAAAAAGTTGTGTAGAGCGTAGCAAAGTGGTAAAGCTTTCGTTTTGCACTCCGAAGGGGAGGGTTCGATTCCGGAGGTCGAAATCAGAAATATCATAATTTAAGATTTCATCATACAAACTACAAAAAATCCCGCCGCTGAAACAGAATAATTCAAGATTTTTTGTAGTTTGTATGATGAAATCATGAATTATGATGTTTCTGCTTTCGACCTCCGGGATCGAACTCTCCCCTTTGGAGTGTAAAGCGAGAGTTTTACCGCTTTGCTATGCTGTACACAACTTTTTTTGTCCAATCGCTGAAACAGACTATACCGAGACCTACAACTGCTGCCCGTTAATTAGTGAATACTTGAAAAATTTCCTATATTTACACATTCTCGGCGTGGTTAATTCGAGCTCCACTATTTCCAAAAATGAAATTTTTTCCTAATCGTCTCCCT
Organism: Acrobeloides nanus; assembly: GCA_900406225.1. NCBI lineage: Eukaryota > Metazoa > Nematoda > Chromadorea > Rhabditida > Cephalobidae > Acrobeloides > Acrobeloides nanus. The sequence continues at coordinate 37,940 of OZJO01001416.1, forward strand.
TAAGGGGACCACGGAGTATCGACTCCCCTCCGAACATAGATTCTCACCTTGTCATTTTTTACAACCTTGTCATTTTTACTACCTTTTTTATTACTACTTAGACATCTCTTTCCTAATTATCATCATTACTAATTTGACACCTAAATGACAAGGTAGTAACGTTACTAACTTGACTCCGAACCTTTTAACTACGGTGTCATCACTTTACTACCTTGATATCTTTTTTTACTATCTTTACATCTTGTTACTACTTTGACACCCTAGAGACAAGGTAGTAACATTACTACCTTGACACTAAACCATCAAGTTAAGCAACAACAAGATGAGGGCCTTCACTAATTTGTCTGCCGCCGAGACGGAAAGTTGCGTCGAAACGGAATATCTTTTTAAAATTGAAGAACTTTGACACGGTGTCTTTACCAAAAATTTAGAGCCATTCTAGAACTAAATTTTTGGTAAAGATACCATGCAAAATTTCTCAACGAGAAAAAAATATTCTGCCCCGAGGCCAACATATCGTCTCGACAGCGAGATGAATTCACGGAGACCCTGATAGTGTTAATTTGTCCCCTTTCTACGCCACTCTCCCATCAAACTCAATTGTAGTAAGCGTACACTTTAAAATTTTACCGTCCGTGTACGTGTATAGGATGTCTCAGTTACTTGAAAACACCAATGATTTGTCATTATCTCCGGAATCCTATCGAATTTTTCGATGCGGTTTTTTAAAGTTAGGTAGGTTAAGACCCTGTTCCTAATTTGAACCGTACTGATCACTGTCAACCGTACGGATCCGTACGGTTCAAATTAGAAACAGGGCCTAAATGTGCATCAGATGAGGTGACTTTCATCAAAAATCAAAGTTCCTAATATTTTATTTTTGCGTTACAATGTTTTATTTTAGTGAAAAACACCCTTAACCGTCAAATGTTTGCCTCCTATCTATATATGCTTTCCCGTTTATGCATTTGATGAAAAATTTATATTAAAAATGTATAAAAAGTCATAAAAATTTTTAAAAAGCCAATTCAAAAAAGGAACAATAATTTTCATAAGGTTAATTTTGATAATGGCATAAATTTTTTCATAAAAGTGATGTTATGCAAAGTTGTTTGCTGCGACCTTAGGAATTCGGCTATTGCTCATCACAAATTAAAAAAATTTATTTTATCTCGATGGTTATTTCATCTTCTCCACCATTTGGCCAAACATCTAAAACAATCCATGAAAACAAAATTTAAATGACTAAATCCTTGCTTAAGTGAAATTTTTTCGGAAGTCTTGGAAGCATTTCTTTTTTAAAATTCCTCTAAAATAATAGTTAGTTTATAATGGGATGTCCTTGCCTCAGACAGCAGCTGTGCGCTGTGGCGCAGCTGCTGCGTGGCCCAATCAGCTGCTGCGTGGATCAAACAGCAGCTGCGTCGCAGCGCGCTGCACGGAATAAAGAGCTGCTGTTTGATCAACGCAGCAGCTGCATGCAGCGCGCAGCTGCTGTCTGAGGCAAGGACTGACCCAATAGTTAAAACTTAAATTTTTACTTCAAACTTTTGTTTAAATTCATCTTCGGCATAACATAGCTTAAATGTATACTCACGATCAAAAAATTTCATTTTGGTAAGAAAACTGATCACCATATCGGCTTTATAGTAGGACTAAAATCTTTGGAGCTACTACACAATAGGGGAGGGGGATTTTGAAAATTTTTTTCTGGAAATGATCCCCTCTAGGGATAAAAACATGCGGGAGTCCGAATTCGACATTTTCGAAGCGAAAAAACGCTTCCTGATTCAGTGAAGGTGTATTGTATATTGAAGCAAAAAGTCGCAAAAATGCGATTTTTGCCTAAAAACGACCCCTTTTGGGGTAAGAATGTGCAAGGAATCCGAAATTTGACATTTATTTCTTGAATCCTAGAAATTTTATAAATGCCAAATTCGAATCTCCCACACATNAACGACCCCTTTTGGGGTAAGAATGTGCAAGGAATCCGAAATTTGACATTTATTTCTTGAATCCTAGAAATTTTATAAATGCCAAATTCGAATCTCCCGCACATTTTTACCCCAAAAGGGGTCGTTTTCAGGCAAAAATCGCATTTTTTCGACTTTTCGCTTCAATACACAATATGCCTTTTCTGAATCAGGAAAGCGTTTTTTCACTTCGAAAATGTCAAATTCGGATTCCCTGTATGTTTTTATTTCTAGAGGAATCATTTCCAGAAAATTTTTTCACATGAGTGGCCCCCCTATTGTGTAGTAGCTTCAATTTTTATTTTTCAGGGAAACTCTCGCCCTTCGGAGTGAAAAGCGAGAAACCACTTGGCCATCTCGTTCGGACTTTTTTTCCTATTTGCGGCGGAAATGGACTTTATTAAAAAATACTTCTTCAGAATAACAATAACCACATCGAATATTAACAATATAGGGCAAAGATGGCAGTTCTATCAAAGAAGGATTGTCCATTATATCTCGCAGGATATGTTGATAAAATCCCAAGTGAGCCGTTTCTACATGTAAGAGTTCACTGAAAATAATAAATTTAAAATTTTTAGTCAAAGCACCTAAAAATATACCCAAAAAGATTTTCTAGATGTGAAAGCACATAATGGGTAATGTTGTCATCCCGTGATTTAAAGAAAAAATTCTTCACAAATAAAGGCCTTCCAATAAGACTCCGAATTGAAGCTAATCTTTTAAAAATTTCTTCAATATTCCATTGTTCTTCTCCTATAGGAATATTACATACCATTACAAATGCTTCGATAACACATGTTTTTAATGAGCTATCATTTTCGTTTGCTAATATATTCATATTCTCTTCCATTTCAATACGAAAATCTTTAGGGAGACTCCAATTAAAAATGGGATGCTGTTCTTCCATGAGAGCATATTTGAAAGTGTGATTTTTTGCATTGATTTCTTTGAGTAGTCTCAAAGGTAAGATATCATCGTAATCTAAAACGAATTAAACATTTATAGAATGTTTTTCGGAAATCACGAGCTAGGATTTGGGAGAAAAATTTTGTTGAATAATCTTCAAAATGCTGCACCTCCGCCAAGTTAACAGATTTTTGAGAAATTTTTTCGCAAAAATGAAGAGGAAATCTAGCTCTACAACACCAAGATTTCAGATTTTGCAAATTTTACTTTTTTCATGAATAAAATGTTGGTGTTGTAGAGCTAGATTTCTTCTTCATTTTTGTGAAAAAATTTCTCAAAAATCTGTTAACTTGACGGAGGAGTAGCATTTTGAAAATTATGTATTTTTCAGAAAAATTTTCTTTACTTTATTGCCTGATTTTCAATATTAATTTATTATTGAAACGAAAATTCAAAAAATTTTTTTCTTCAAAATCCTGAGCTCATGATCATCATGGGCAGCACCCTAGGTAGAATTTTCAAAAAATCCACAACCCTCATTCGTCCCCCTCCCTTTGGGGTCGAAAAGTTGGCGAAGATTGACAAATTAAAAAAATATTCTTTTTTTCCAAAAATAAATATGCTGCCCCAAACAACCTACTTTTTGACTATTAACCCTCAATTTGTCGGCCTTCCGACCCACATTCTACATCCCCTCCCCCCAACCCTCCCTTGACCCCGACCCACAGCCCCAAGGTGAAAAACCTGGGGTCACTTGGGGTCTACCCAAGTATGCTCGTGATCTCCCGAAAAAACAACCTATATGCCTAGGAATAAATAATTTATTACTTTTTATTATTTGATTAAATTTGCTTGAGACTATCTGGTTTCTTTCGCATTCATTTCGATTAAGAAAACGTAAAATATCAAGTAATAATTCTGTAGGAAGCGATGAAAAATTCATTTTCAGATGCACAGCACAAAATGAGTCAATTTTTTACATAAAATTTGCAGAAAAACAATTATGAAAAATCTGACAAAAATCAACAAGATTAGGGTTTATATTTGGTTATTGGTGGTTGTTCTGAGAAGAAAATAGAATGAAAAGAAGTGGTCAGAAAGAGAGGGAAACATGGGATGTTTGTAACTAGGAAACTAAGTAATAGAGGTACTGCGATATTTGTAACTAGGAGACCAAGTAACAGAGATACCGCGCTTTTATGCTCGGAGTTAGCTAGTCATTTTTATAAGATCATAAAATGATGTTTGCCAAAACAAAAATGGAATTTTCGTTATAATTTTGACTAAAATTTAAAAACTGAAATGGCTCTTTTTGAGGCGTCTTAAGCATAGGTATTCTTTTTACTCATTTAACCCCTCTCATTCCACTGTTGCTCGGTTTATTGTCAGCAAGGGCGGTCCTAAGCCTTTTTGGCATTTTGGTGCATCGTGCTACGACGCACCAAAATGCCGAAAAGATGCAGACAAGAGTCAAAATTTAAAAAAATTTCACCAATTGACCCAGCTCGCCGAGCGCTTCAAAACGAGTACCATATCATGGTGTTTTGGGTTTGACCCATAGCCGATTGGCTAACGTACTCGACAATCACTCATAAGGTGCGAGTTCGATCCCGCGTCCAAAAGTCATTTTTTGTTTTGTTATAAAAACTCATGAAAATTTTTACATTTCCACATTTTTATACGTGGCGCTATTATTTTTCCATGAAAACTTATGGGAATTAAAAATAACTTTTTGGGCGCAGGATTGAACCCGCGCCCTATGAGTGAAGATCGAGCTTGTTAGAAAATCGACCATGGGTCAACACCCAAAACCCTATGATATGGTACTCGTTTTGAAGCTCTTGGCGAGTTAAGTCGATTAGAAGAGAAATGTTTTTAAAATTTGATCCTTGCCTGCATCTTTTCGGCATTTGGTGCGCCGTGCAAGAGGAGGGAAATGGGGGTAGTACCTTCTCCCATTCCTGTCGAAGGTCGGAAAATCCAATGAGTCCCCTTATGTTTTTGGCAGGCCAAAATCAAATAAAAATTTCGAAACAGATATGAGTATGTACTCCGGGTACTTCCCTTCACTTAACCGCTGGGGCAGTGGGGGTTGTGGGCACCCTTTCCATGTATAGTTCATCACTGTGTATTTGATGTAAAATTTATTATATTTCGTTTCTCGGGCAACGTCATAAAAAGTTGGGCACTAATTTGGTTGGTCGTTGATTGCCAGATACCCCTTCAAAAAAACTTCCTACGATCACGCAGGGATGCCAAAAACTGGTATAGCACAATATCGGACGGTCTGGCAATCAATGACCAACCAAATTAGTGCCCAACTTATGACGTTGCCCAGGAAACGTAGTAAAACTGCATAGTAAACTGTAAAAGTATAATAAAGCTGTAAAAAAGATATCAAATTCAAAAATTGAAAAAATATATTATAAATAAAAAAATATACAAACAGGAATATTTTTTATATTCTATCTTCAGTCGAAGAATTATCATTATCTGCATCGTGTTCCAATTCATTTTCAACAGATTCATTCTCTTCTTCGTTTCCAGTACTATAATTATCTTCACTTTCTAGGATTCCGGTAGANGCATCGTGTTCCAATTCATTTTCAACAGATTCATTCTCTTCTTCGTTTCCAGTACTATAATTATCTTCACTTTCTAGGATTCCGGTAGAATCTTCTCGTTTTATCGATGAGAGTTCTAAATTTGTGCCATCCGTTGAACCGCTAATCGCTCGTAATCTATTGTCCTGATTTGCTTGGAGTTCACTGTCGATATCTTGTACGACAATTGCATCCGTAATAGAAAAATAATCTGATCGTTTCCTATTACTAGGCCTAAAAAGTATAGGTTTATAATATTTTTTTAAATAAGACTACCGCTTAAAAATACTAGCTGATCTAGGTCTTAATGCAAACATGCTTTCTTTTCGATAGCTTGAGGGCTTTCTACTACTTGGTGGCATAGGCTCATTTCCTAAAAAATGAAGTTGAAAAAAGTTTTAACTGTATCAAATTTTTTTACCTGTACCGCTAACGCTTAATGTACGACTCCTTGTTATAGGGCCGACTTTTATTTCTGGTAATGTTGAAGTTGAAGCTTCTTCTTCTTCTGCTAAAGGCTCATAGATTTCGATAGGTTTTGATTCGATTTTTTCTTGTCTCAAAATCGCTAAGCTTTCTGCTATTTCTTGTAGATAATTTACTATTTCTGTCTAAATAATCAATTTTAATAATAAGTACNATAGGTTTTGATTCGATTTTTTCTTGTCTCAAAATCGCTAAGCTTTCTGCTATTTCTTGTAGATAATTTACTATTTCTGTCTAAATAATCAATTTTAATAATAAGTACTGGGAACTCTTCTTATCCCCTCCGAGAGTTACCGCGCTCGGAGGAAAGTATATACTGTGCTATACCAGCTTTTGACATTCCTGCGTGGTCGTGGGAATTTTTTGAAGGAGTATCCCCGTAAAAGTGGTGTCGATCGTCTTTTCTCATCGTCCTCTACAACTATTATTTAGCATCCAGGGTTTAAATCTAAGATTCCCTAGATCGTCCGGTATACAGACATACACGTTTTTAGTAGTAGGATATCGCATATTATGCAAACACTGGACTGCAACTAGTGTTTTCTTAAGCAAAATCCAGTCGCCGTTTTTTATGAAATGCTGCGATTCCTACATATGCAAAAAATTCGCATACTTGTCTATCATCTGAATTTTTCATGGCATTTTCAAGTTCGTTTAAACGATCCATAACACTAACTTCTCTACCAGCTAAACCATCAAGTTTTGTATAAACTGCTTCTGTTCTAAAAAATAAAGGGTTAACAATTGCCAAAGTTCATGGGATACCGTTCTGCGGTTCTTTTAATTCTTTCTTCAGTTGATTTAACTTTTGCTGCTTCTTTAGCCCTAGAAAGCTCATCCATGCACTCTTCTTCAAAATCATGCAATTTTTCTATTTGATCTTTGTTTAAGTAGAGTTCTAAAAATTTGCATATTTTACTAGGATAGATCAAGCATTCAAAAATTTATATTCAGTCTTATCATTCGGCCAAAAAAGTAAGATAGCGGTTCCCAGAGATGTCGTTAGAGGGAGGGGGCAATGACATAGTCTGATCCCCAAGTACGGAGGCGATTCTGTAGTTGAGCCTTAAAAAATGAACAAAAAAAAGTTTTCCAGGTACGAGGGCCGTACTATAATTCGATTTTGTAAAAAGTTGGATTTTTGGATAAAATTGGTTAAAAACTGCCCAAAGACAGAAAAAACCAAAGGATCCCCTTATATTTTTGGCCGACCGACATGGTGATTNTTTTTGGATAAAATTGGTTAAAAACTGCCCAAAGACAGAAAAAACCAAAGGATCCCCTTATATTTTTGGCCGACCGACATGGTGATTTTCTTTTTTTCGCAGCATGTATTTGCCTAATCCACCCAAGCATAGCATGTGTATAAAAAAACTTACTAAGTGACAACTCAAACAAAGTGTGCCGATGTGCTTTTTTATGCTCATTTTTCTTTTTAGCCTCTTCAGAATTTGGATGCAGCCAACATTCTTGATGATAATTAACATATTTAAACAACATATAAATATAATATATGGGTGTAAAAGGAGGCGGTATACAAGGAGTACATTCATATTGTATGACTTGATTATAACGTTGAAAGAGCCAAATTTGAGTAGCTATACGGCTAGCTTCTTCGAAAATGGAGCTAAAAAGATTAGTTTTAAGGCTGCTCAAGAATTAAGGGATCAGGGCTGCTTCGATCTAAAACAAAATTTTGACCTCTAAGGGTCAACACCCCCTCCCTCCCGTACAGGATGGATTTTGAACCTTTCTCCAATTGGTGGCGTTTTTTCTTGACACGAAATGCCTATAAATAACTTACTTAAATGTTGCAATAAGCATGCTCAACAACAAAAATGTTGTCACAATCAAGAAAATCACCATAAACACAGGTGGGATCCAATAACCCGGAACACAATGTATTGCTAAATTTGTGAATTTTACAAAAAACAAAAAAATACTTACGCGTTGATGTATTATATTCAGAAAGTGGGATTCCATCCTCCAAATGCCCATCCCAGGCTAAAATAAAAATTTTGAAAAAATATCATTTTTAATAATCTCTTATCATAGACGTAGCCAGGATTTTACGACAGGGAGGGGGCTAAACGTAAAAAAGTTTGAAAATTTTTCTCAGAAATTGTTTTTTTTTCCTTTAATTTTCGGACCAAGGGGGTTATAAATGTGATGTAGACAGCAAGATCTGCTAGGAGAAGAGGGATAATTCCTCAAAAAAGGTCGATTTTTTCCAAAAAACATAAGAGGGAACCTTTATGTATAGGGATTTAAATTTTGGCCCACTGGGGGGGGGGCACCTGCCCCCTAGCCCCCACCTGGCTACGTCTATGACTCCTACCATCATCATCGCATAAATCAATTTCCGACGCATAAACTTCTCCATAAACCATAAAATATGGTTTGTAGAAAATATTTCTTAGCAATATCCAATGCCATTGTTCGTTNATCATCGCATAAATCAATTTCCGACGCATAAACTTCTCCATAAACCATAAAATATGGTTTGTAGAAAATATTTCTTAGCAATATCCAATGCCATTGTTCGTTTGGATATGCGATGGATTGTCGCGGTAAGCCAAACGCCAATAAAGATATTGCTAACAAAATTATAATATAGATGGAATTACTCATCTAAAAGATTATTAAAGATGAGTTAATTTTTAAGGAAAGAGAACATTTACCATTTTTCCTGCAACTGTAATATACGGACCAAATCTGGGATGTATACTAAGATAGTCCAAAATTTTCATTACCCATAAAACGGAATCTACTGCTAAGATTAGACGCGCCATATCTCTAAAAATCATAAATATTAAAAAGTCAATTTTTGTTTCCATCCTCCCTCCCCTTGCTCACGTCATCAATGGGCAAGAGAAGGGAAGGAGCCCCAGAAGAGGAGATTTTCTGACACCGAAGAGTTGCTGACAATCAACAAAGGTCGCCAGCCGATGAAGAACTTTCTCATTAGGCGTCCAATGAGGAGCAGTGGCGTAGGGAGAAAAGTTGGATAGGGTGAGGAACACTTACCCAAGTAAGGTCGTTTTTCTCAAAAACATAAAGGGGACTCTTAGGGTCCCCACAAGCTATCGTACTAACCACAAGAACTGCATAAGCTATCGTACGAGTGTAAAATAGAATTGTATGACGGATAAAATGGTCACAAGCTATTGTATGAGTACGATGACCGAAATTCGTACAATGAGCCGTCGTACTTTGCCGTCCGATAATGTATTTTTGTCGTACGACAAAAATGCATTGTCGTACGACAAGTACGATGCTCGTACTGCATCATACGAACGTATGACAGCTTGTGGCGATTTCATCGTACTTATACGTTAATTTTAAGATCGTAGGATGACTTCGTACGATAGCTTGTGGGCCATCGTACTTTTGCTTACGTTCAGTACGGTAGAATGTGCGAGCTTATGCCAACCCTCATGATTGGGGATTTTTTAAAATTTCGGCCCACTAGGGAATCACCTGTTCCCTTCCTATGCCATTGAAGAAGAGGTCTTCAAATTTTTGGTTTGATGAGAGAGTAGATCACAGACAAAAACTTTTATCGCACCCTATAATTTCTAAACTCACATTTTTAAATCAAGATCATAGTAAGATAACGTAGACCAAGGACGGGCTTCTTGAATGCTAAAAATCAATATATTCATAATAAATTTGGTGCTTAGTATTTAGAAAAAGTAAAAATTCTTACATTATATTAGGCATCACCCTAAACCCAAATCCAATTAAGAATCCAACAACTGACAGTGTTGTCAATGTATTCCAAAAATTGGCGAAGAAAATTTCAAACTTTTCTCTTATTCTTGTAGGAGCGGAAATTAAGAGCTAAAAAAATTTCTCTCATACAAATATTTCAAAATTACTCTTCGAAACAATTCCAGGCCAACGCTTCCGACATAAGCCAATAAATACCATTCAGCAATTGATGGGTCTTGGGGTGTTCTTATTAGTAGGACATAAATAAAAACACACATAAAGATTGCATAACTTAGTGCCCATGTCCAAAAAGTTGTGATTGGAGCAACAAAAAATTCGTAAAGTTTTCGGCGCCAGTTTATTTGTTTCTAAAAAGGAGTCAAACTTTTGTGTCAAGATTATCTATATTGACTTCTTTTGGACGTGTTACCATAGGCTACTTTTTCTACCTATACCCCCTACTCCTATACTTACTCTTACTCCTACCCTTACCATAC